>PVKM010021644.1:0-22407 GCA_004027735.1 Carollia perspicillata | reverse complement strand
GTTGAGTTGTATTAGTTGTTTTTATATTTTGGAGATTAAAGCCTTATCAGGTGTATCACTGGCAAATATGTTTTCCCATACAGTAGCATCCCTTTTCATTTTGGTGATGGTTTCCTTAGCTGTGCAAAAGCTCTTTATTTTGAAATAGTCTCATTTGTTTATTTTCTCCTTTGTTTCCAGTGCCTTAGGAGATATTTCAGGAAACATATTGCTATGTGAGATATCTGAGATTTTACTGCCTATGTTTTTTTTCTAGGATTTTCATGGTCTGATGGCTTACATTTAAGTTTTCTATCCATTATGAGTTTATTCTTTTGTATGGTGTTAGTTGGTGGTCTAGTTTCATTTTTTTCCATGTACCAGTCCAGTTTTCCCAGCACCATTCATTAAAGAGACTCACTGTCTTTGCTCCATTGGATGTTCTCTTCACCTTTGTCAAATATCAATTGATCATAAAGGTGTGGGTTTATTCCTGGGTTCCCTGTTCTGTTCAATTGATCTATGTCTTCAAACTACTGTATCTAAGATAAAAGTCTTTCAGCTTTGGCTGGTGTGGCTCAGTTGTTTGCAGCACCTCCTGTAACAGAAGGGCTGCATGTTCAATTCTCCTCCTGGGCACATAAGGAGACAACACAGACTTCTCTCTCACATTAATGTTTCTCTCCTTCTCCCTCTCTCTGAAAACAAGGGGAACAGTCTTCAGGTGAGGATTAAAAGAAAAAAAAAACTTTTATAACTCTTTAAAAAAATTCTCACTTGAGGATATGTTTATGAAATTTAGAAAGGAAGGGGGAGAGAAAAAGAGAGAAAGAGAGAAAATGAGACAGAGAAACAAGGATCACTTGCTTTCTGAGCACACCCCAACCAGGGATCGAACTCGCAACATTTTGGTGTACGGACGACCACCTCAACTACCCTGCTAGGGCTTTTTGATAGTTCTTAATTATATTCTGAGTATGGGCAGCAACAGCATTTTCCCACAAGCCATTTAACATCAGGACATTTTTCCTTCTCTTGATGTTGGGGTAACTTTAGTTTGCTCCTTTCTTTGTAGTACTGTCAGTAACACTGTCAGCAGTGTTTTGTATTATATCCATTAACTGTTATGTGAGGACCATTATCAAAACATCCTGAACCTACCACAAATTAATAATTTTTGGTTCCTGTAAAATTTTGGCATAATCATTACAGTCTTTTGTTTATTTCTTTGTGATGCTGTTATAATTTTGGATTCTTTGTTTAGATCACATGGAATCATTGTAAGAGTATGTCTGTTGATAAGTAAAGTAAAACACATTATTTTAAATATCCTACATATACAAATTTTTTTAATTAGGCTTCATATTATGTCATCATATCAATGGTAAAAGTATCAGGGCAGACAAATTTACCCCATAATATGCAAAACTTATTGCTATATCTTAATTTTCAAAAGTAATGGATTTTATTTAAATCATAATTCTAAAGCTTATTAATAATATTATGTAATATGAAATTATATGATACTAAAAGCTCTTTAAGATATGTCATCTTATAAAGTCATCAATTTGATATTAAAATAAAATTTGTTATTTTGAAAGAAATAATTTCAAAAATCAAACTAATTATGCTATCCATTATATTTTTCTTCTGTGTATATTTAGTGTTTTCAACATTACTACTTCCTGAAAATTGAATTTTGATATAGTGCAATTATATATATTTTTCTATTAAAGGAAACATATTATTACAAATAAACAAAAACATGTTGATATTCAATTTCATCAGAATAAGCTATGCTATATACCCAATAGAAAGGAATTTAGATATATCTTGCTGTAATTTAGTGATTTTGCAATTTTTAAAGGATATTTCAGGTAAAATATGATAGTGATATCTGCTTCTGCTGTTTCCAGGATACTTATTTTTACAAATAGGATACACATCTGTTATCTGTTAACAAATGTCTTGTTCAATAATTCTAAAAAATTACTGTTTGTGCCAAAAATAATTTCACTTATTTAGATTATTGTTTTCGAAATATATTTTCAAACATACTTCAGTATTTTGCCTACTTTTATCAAAAAGTATCTAAATTATCATAATATACTTTAATGATTTTATTATCAAGTTATCCAAATAAGTTCTACGTCCACATTTTGACATAAAATGTTCACTAAAGAATCTATATTTCAAGATTCGCTTGTGCCATACATTTTATAACCCCCAAATTGTAAATATGTAGCTGGTTTCAAATGCAAAGGAGAATAATGACATATATTTCATATGTATGGAATGGCATAGTTGTGAAACAGATTTTTCCATCTTCATCAAGCGTGAACTTCATTAGAATAATTGTTAAGTACCCAGAACATATTAAAGGGAAACATTTATAATTTATTATTCTTATCATCTAATTATAGAAGTATCTATATATGTGATACAGTAATATGTTTAGATATTTTTATAATTCTTTTTATATTATTCCTTTCAAAATCATGTTAATTACGGAATGTTTTTGCTTGTGAGTTATTGTTAGTTATCACTTTTATTTGTTCGGTTGGTGAGAAACTAATTATTGAAGATGAATAATTATCTTCACTATTATTCAATGTATAATTAAATGTTATAAAATTTAAATATTATATAAAACTCCCAACAGAACGTATTTAAAAAGTAGAGATCACTAAGGTTTTACATGTCAAAACAAATTTGATCTGATAGGTTCATATTTTAAAAACCAGTGCGAATATTTGTTAAAACTTAGATGCTATCCATTAATGAATAAAATCATATATTTTTTTGAAAAATATTTTATTTATTTATTTATTTATTTTTAGAGAGAGAGGAAGGGAAGGAGAAAGAGAGGGAGAGAAACATCAATGTATGGCTGCCTTTCTCACACCCCTCACTGGGGGCCCGACCTGGCCCACAACCTAGGCATGTACCCTGACTAGCAATCGAACCAGAGACCCTTCGGTTTGCAGGCCAGTGCTCAATCCACTGACCCACACAAGCCAGGGAAAATCATTATATTTTTTTATCTGGGGAATGCAAATATGAAACACTAAAGCAGGGAAAAATTCCATGCCACAATTTGGCTTTGATATGCTTAGCTATTTAGGCTTAATACATTTAAATTCTGTTTAAAATAATTTTTTTTATATATCCTCCACTTGGAAATTACTAAGCCATATCCTCAGTACTAGTGTGTGTGTTGAGGCTGCTTCTAGAGGCGTGCTTTGTATCTTATAGCAAGAAGCACTTGTCTGAGTGCTTACCATTCAGTAACTTTCAGATTTCTAGCACAATGATCTTACAAGCTATGTGTTTCTTCCTTTCTTTTTTTCCTTTCATTTCAGAGGCTGGAGTTAATCTGAAGAACACCACTTCTCTCTCTCCTGAAAAAAGTTGCCACTGATATTTTTAATGGATAAAATTCAAAAATGTTTCAAATCGCAATGGCTAATTGTTGAACTCGTGTCCTAGAAGAAATTGTTCAACAGATGTCTCTGATGTTGGTGGAACTGGCTCACGTTTCATCCCCTTTTAAAAAGCCAAATTGTTTTTTCTTCTGGCCCACAGTATTTTTTTTAAAGAACAAAAGAAAAAAGCCTACATTGGCATCAAGTTCTGTATCAGCCCATGTTACATTGCCATCCATGATTTAAGACTGTAGAACCTTGAATAATCTATATCACTTTAACAAATAAATGTTTTACTATGACAGAATTTGTACAGTGCCTGATTTGTGGAACTATCACTTGCTTCAAGTGTGAGTGGTGAAATCATGATTGCAAAAACTAATAATACCATTTTAGATTTACATAGTGCAAAACCATAAGGGATAACAAATTGCTGTATAATACTGGGACTATTTTTTCCATGACTGAAGTCCCCCCACCTCTATGAGAGAGCAATGCAGTTGTTTAAACAGCATTATAGAAATCTTATGCCACAGTGCAAGACAGAAAGTGATGAGGAATCTCTTTTCCTAGTGGGACTCCAGAAAGCATCAAGGTAGGCATATTGTAATTAATACAAATTTATTCATTGCTTAGCTAGAGAACCACAGCAATGATGTTTTAATAATTTTAGGCCTTATGTTTCATTTTAAGTGCCCATTTTCTCCAGTTTTGCACAATTTGAGGCTAAATAAAGAATGTACGTCTGATTTAACACCAGCATAGATTAGGAATAAGACATCTCTGATGGCTCATAAATGTCAATATGGTCATATTTAAGCATCATCCAAGCATAGCATTGAAGAGCTGGTCCTGGTGTCAAATAAGCCTGAGTTCAAATTCTATAGCTAAGTGATTTGTCCATATCTGCCCTACACTTCCATGGTCTTACAGGAAAAAAATATATTGCAAAATTTGTAAATGCACTCAAATTAATCACTGCACTAGGTATAAGCAGGAAATTCAGTTAGAAATATTAGTAGTGTTGTTATTAACAATCGAAGCCAGATTATTTAAAACATTAGAGATTTTATTTGTTACTTGAAAATTCTGGTAGTTATCAATTACTAAGAGTAATATGTAGTTTAATTTTTTTAATCAGTTAAAACAAAAAAAGCCAGAAAGCATTGCCTTTTAAGAAATTTCAATTAATCTGTTCACCATTTCACACCCCTTAGACTATCATATGTTCAACCATCCAAAGAGAGGTTACAGAATGCCAGCCATTCGGTGGCACTTACAACCTGTGCTCAGGAGCCAACTACACTGGACAGCAATTCAAACATATGTGCACACACAACACATTCACACACTTACTCCCAGACACACACAATGCATGACTGAAACAAACAACAGGTTTGAGTTGAAATATTGCGGTTAATTTGTGACCTTGGGCAACTGTCTGTATCATGTTTCTTGACAACTCTAATGCCCTAAAGCCATCCTGTTTACATATGTGTAAATGTGTATATGTATGAGTAAATGTTTGTGGTGACAAGGGGACAAAACAAACAATATTTTATATAACTGGAATCATAAAATATTTGCCTTTTTGTATCTGGCTTATCCCACTTACTATAATAGTCCAAGGTTCATCCATATTGAAGCATGTATGAGAGCTTTATTATTTCTTTTTATAGCAGAATAATATTCCATTGCACACACATGGCACGTTTTGTTTATCCATTCATCCTCTTGTAACAGTTGAGTTATTTCCACCTTGTAGGCACTGCAAGCAAATAACACTAAAGTGAACATTGTTATACAGGTATATATATTTGTTTGTTTTCAATGCTTTGGCTATAGACCTAGCAATAGAATTCCTGGTTCATATGGCATTTTTTCTGTTGTAATAGTCACCCTGGTAGGTATGAATTATCTCATTGTGGTATTGATTTGCAGTTTCTTAATCACTACATATTGACCTTCTTTTCATGTACCTATTGGCCATTTGTGTGTCTCCTTTGCAGAAATGTTAACTCAAGTCCTTATCCGTTTTTAAATTGGATCATCTTTGGTTATTGAATTTGTTTTCTCTATTGAATTTGTTATTGAATTTGTTTTCTCTAGCTATTAAACTCTTCTCATATATGTATGTCATTTGCAAGTATTTTCTCCCATTCTATAGGTTACTTTTTTACTTTCTTGATATTATACTTTCATGAACAAAAATGTTTACTTTTCATAAAGTCCAATTGTGTAATTTTATCTTGAGTTTTTTCTTTTAGCTTTATATCTAAGAATGCATCACCTAACCCAAGGTCATCGAGATTTACTCCTATATTGTCACTTAAAAGTTTTATGGTTTGGGCTTTTATTTTAAGTGATTGATCCATTTGGAGTAGATTTCTGTATACAATTTGAGGTAAATTTCCAACTTATTCTTTTATTTGTGAAAATCCAGTTGTCCAAAAACCATCTGTTGAAAACTTCTTTCCCCATTGAATAGATTTGACAGTTTGTAAAAAAAAAATAGTTGACTACAGTTGCATGGGTTTATTTCTAGTCCCTATAAATATTCCATTGGTCTCTGTATCTGTCTTTATGCAAGTATCACAGTAGTTTGTTTACTGTAGCTTTGTAAGGTTTGCAACCAGGAAGTGTGAGTCCTCCAACTTTACTCTTGATGGGGTTGGCTAGTACTAATCTCTTCCAGTTGCGTGCGAATTTGAGGGGTGGTTTTTCCACTTCTACACAACAGTAGTTGGCATTTTGATGGGGATGGCATTGAACCTGTAGTACTGACATTGTAATAATATTCAGTTTTTCAATCCATGAACACAGCATGTCTTTCCATTTTCTGTGATTTTAAAATTTCTTTCAACAATGCTTCTAGTTTTCAGTGCACTAGTCTTTCACCTTCTTGGATAAATTTATTCTTAGTATTTTATTGTTTTAGATTCTATTATAATATGAATTGCTTTCATAATTTCCTTTGTCGATGCTTTATTTTAGCCATATTTCAAAAAACAACTGATCTATGTGTGTTAACCTTATGTCCTGAAATTTGGCTTAATTTACTAGCTCTAATAGCTTTCTCGTGAGTTCTTAGGGAGCTCTACATGCAGAATCGTGCCATTTGTTAACAGCGGCAGTTACTCCTTTTCACATTTGGTGGCTTTTTATTTCCTCTTCTTGTCGAATTAGTCTGACTAGAAATTCCAGCACAATATTAAATGGCAGTGGTGAAAATGGGTTTCCTCTGTTTTCATTTTTGATCTTAGAGAAGAGCTTTTAATCTTTTAATATGGAGACTGTAGATTTTTCAAAACTGTCCTTTATTTTGAGTTTCTTTCTGTTCTTAATTTTCTGGTGTTTTTATCATGGAAAGGTGTTGAATTCTTTTCAAAGGCATTTTTATGTCAATTATGAAGATGATGTGTGATTTATTTGTCAACTGTTCTGTTTTAAAACTTATTTTTATTAATATAGTATATTACATTATTGGAATTTATTCATTTCTGTGATAAATCCTACATGGTCCTGGTATATAATCCTTCTACTATGATATTAGAAGAATAGAAAGCAGATACTGGTGTATAGTTTTGTTAAGAATACAAAATAGATACTGGTGTAAAGTTTTATTTCCTTTGATTGTTTTATCTAGCTCTGGTATTAGGTAATGATAGTCTCTTAGGATTAGTTAGGAAGTGTTTCCTCCTCACATTTTTTCTGAAAAGTTTTTTAAAAATTGAGTGAATTCTTGCTTTAGTGTTTGATAGAATTTTCCAGTGAATCCATCTGGGAAGTAAATATTTTGGCTATTAATTCAATTGTTTGGGAAGTTTTGGCTTATTAATTCAATTTCTTTATTGTATGTCTGTTGAGATTTTCTATTTTGTGTTCATTTTGTCTAGGTAATTTGAATGATTCTAAAGATTTGTCAGTTTCATCTAAGCTGTCTAGTTTGTTGATGTACAATTGTTTCTAGCATTTTCCTATTAATTTTGTTTATCTAAAGTCAGTTTTATACATTATTAAAAGTAGTTTAAGTCTCCAACTATTATTGAAGAATGGTCTATTTCTGTTTTCAGATTTGTCAGTATTTGGTTCTTTTATTTTGGGACATTGTTTGCTGGTATATATAAGTTACAATTGTTGTACTCTTGACAATGTGATTCGTTTTAGAATGTTTTCTTTTTCGGTATGATAAAGCTGATTATTATCATTGTTAACTGAATGGATTTATTTGGAGTTCATTAGGCTCCTTTGGTAGGTTTAAACTTGTTGCATATGTTTCACTTGCTTCTTCTAACCCAAACTATCATTGGCTTCTCTTCTTAAATAATTTACTAACCTTAATCTTTCTTTTTTTCCCTTCCAACTGCAATCTCATTTTAAGGCCTAACGCCCATCACCTACATGAGTCTTGTCAACTAACCCATATGCCAGGCACTCTGTCATTAACATATTAACACCCTTTAGGAGTCTGCTTTCACAAACCAGCATTTCCAAATGCCACCCAATCAAATCACCAGCAAATAGTCTTTTTCTAAGCATAGATTAGTAAAGTGGATAATAAATAACTCTCTGTCTACCCTTGATATGAGTACCAAATTAAAAGAGGCCACAAAGGAAATAAAGCTATGTTTTTCAAAAGAATGCATAATTTATCTATATGGATAAATCTCTTTACAACCCTAACATGTGAATACATATCAAAGTGGATAATAAGTACTTGAAGTATATTATTGCATAGATGCAGGTAAACTTTTGCTCATGAAGTCTTATTGAATGAGTTATTGTAAGCTGTCTTTTGTTGTCATTGCTGTTCCTTTATGATGATAAGGAGTCTCAGGGCTACTTATAGAGATAAGGCATCATATACTATTTCATGACGCCCAGGGAGGATGAAATGTGCAATGGTGTAGAATAAGAAGACAATGAAGTGGCTAAAAGTTATTTTTTCCAACTTGAGTTAAGAAAATAAAATTGATGCATTATTGTGTTTAATAATTTAGTAACAATGTAATTGAATGTAATTAGAAATATTTTATTTCAATTAATTTCTGAGCGGTATGTCTTTAAAAATGTTCACAGGGATTCTACAAACACTGTAGGCTTTCTATTTTATTTCAAAGGGAAGATTTCAAAATCTCCAGCCCCCGAATTTGTTTAATTCTATAACCACTGGGAATATAGAAATAAATGACTCAGGTGGCCTCTCATTTGTTCATATTTAGGTGGTAGATAGATACTGTGTGTGTTCTTTCAAGCTGTTCTAATAAAAATACTGCAGGTTGGGTGGTTTATACACAGCAGAAATCTATTATTCATAGTACTAGAAGCAAGGAAGTTGAAGATCAAGTTGCCAATTTGTATTCTGGTGAAGGCCTTCTTCCTGTTTCATAGCTGGTATCTTACCACTGTGTCCTCACATGGTGAAAGGAGCTACAGATCTCTCTAGAGCATTTTTTGTAAGGCATTAATCCCATTCACGAAGGTTCTGCTCTCATGACCTAAGCACCACCCTAAGCTTACCACCTCCTACTAATCTTGGGATTTGTATCTATGAATTTTGGGTCAAATATTAAGGCCGCAGTATACATTTTAGACTGGAATTGGCATTTTTAGAGATTTAGGACTATAACTGTGTGGGGGCAGAATACAAACCAACAAAATGACTATGAATAAGAGGGATGAAAAAGAACTCATCACAATGGTGCTACTTATGATGAGTAAGATTTAATTGTTTCCCCAAATCGTAGTTCTAATTATGGAATGACAAGAGTGTATGGAACCATTTTGAAACTACCCTCGATACTTTACCACATCGACTCAAACCATCTTCTCCAAGCCCTGAATTTTATGTCTGCATTTTGTTTTTTATTAAAATGTGTAATTTTTTCTTTAGACTTAAAATTCCTTTGAGATCAGATACATTTTCTATTCAATTTTGGATTTCCTATAATGCTCAGTATTCTGCTTCAAATATACAAGATATGCTATTTGTACATGTTTATAATATAAACATGTTGCAATAGTAGCTTTGTACAGAACAAACTGAGGAATGGCAAATTTAGAGTTAGCTATGAGGATGTGGAAGTCTTTTCTAATGAGATTAGGGTAATAAGTAACAGAGAAGTTGAAACAAGATGCAAAAAGGTAATAGGCAAACTACATTTATTTATAAACATATTTGTATTGAACACATTCATTAGAATTACATACTACCGAGAGAGTAGAAAAGAGGTGACCTCTGACCATCTATGTTGTTCGGATCAAATCAATGTACTAACTTTCATAGGAAACTTTGTTCCTGGGTTAAGAGACCTCATTTTTACAGGAGTAAATAGATGTATAAACAGCAAGTTTTACTGTTCATAGTTTTTGATATTCTATTTCTTAGATAAGTCCCTTCAACATTTCATGTAATCTGGGCTTGGTATGAACAGTAAAATGACAACAAACTGACAACTATCAACATCTAAACCTGAAAAACAAAGACAAAAACTAAGCAAACAACTAGAACAGGAGCAGAATCACAGAAAGGGAGATCACAGGGAAGGTTATCAGTGGGGAGGAGGAGAATGGGGGGAAAGGAAAGAGATAAGAAGCATAAATGGTAGGCACAAAATAGACAGAGAGAGGTTAAGAATGTTGTAGAAAATAGAGAAACCAAAGAACTTATATGTACAAGTTCCCAAGTCCCATGGACATGAACTAAAATGGGGGGTTAAGTGCTGGAGGTAGGGCCAGGGTGGAAAATGGATAAGAGGGAGAAAAAAATTGGGACAACTGTAACAGCATAATTAACATATACTTAAAAAACAGCGAGTTTTAAAACAGGTATAATATATGTGTTATGAGCATAATAGATACACTGTGAGAAACAGAGAAATAAATGATCATAAATAATTACATGATTTATGATGTAATTATTTTGCTATCTGAAAGTGTGGTGATTAACACTGTTATGGAAAATATGAGTGGTATAATGTGCTATTTCCTTTTTAACATGTTATGTTATGATTTATAATAAGAAATATTGATCTGTTCTTTGTTCCTGGTTGTGGCATGAGGCTCCTAAAACCCTTGGAATTCCCTAAGTGTGAGAGTAATAAAAATATCTTTTGTTATGTTGATAAGGTGGTTTTTGCACCTCACTGGGGTAGGTCTGATTGCCAGGAGAACTAATCTTGTGATTACAGGGTTAAAAGTTCATCCTCCTCTCTCCCCTGCACCTGCAGGGAGGGGAGAGGGACTGAAGGTCAAATCTATGGACAATGACCAATAATTAATTAAGCATGACTTGATAATGAAACCTCCAAAAAAACCCAGAAAGACTGGGTTCTGAAAGCTTCCAAGTTGATGAACATTGACACGTTGGGAGAATGGCACTCTGGGAAAGAGCATGGAAGTGCCAGACACTTTCCCCACACTTTATACTATGCACCTCTTCTATCTGGCTGTTCCTCAGTTATATCCTTTTACAACAAACCAGCAATCTAGAGATGAAATGGGTTTCCTGAGTTATGTGAACAGCTCTAGCAGATTAATCAAACCAAAAGAGATGGGGTATGGTCACTTCTTATCTATAGAGTATCGGTCAGAATGTATTAGCCATCCTGAGTTGCAAGGGGTCACTGGAATCTCTAACTTGTACGTGACTGGCCAGAGGCACAGGTGATAACCTAGGCTTGGGACTACAGTTGGGAGGAGAGGGAATGCAATCTTATAGGGCTGACCCCTTAACCTGTGGGGTCTGACACCATCTCCAGGTAGATAGGAAGTCAGAATTGAATTGAATTGTCCAACTGCTATCTGAAGATTGGTAACCAGAAGTTTTAATATGATAAATTTTTGTTTGATAACAACAGTAATAAGAATTTAGAGTTTGAGACTGAAGATATATATTAACCCTGTTTTGCCATGTATAGTGTGCACTTTTCACCCAATTTTTTTACGGAAAAATAAGGATGTGCATTATACATGAATTCTGTATCTATATGGATGGCATGGATGCAGTCAGTTGGTAATGATTTAACACCTACAGGCAGGATCAAGACAGCATTCATTGCTCAGATTTGTGGTTAAATCCTAAGATCCTGGAATGTTGCCAAGAAGGAAGTGCAAAATCGTGTAAAAAAATGCAGCATCAGCAATGCTATGGATGGAACTGAAGACAATAAAATTTACCAGGATGAGGGATGACTCTTCAGAAGACACCACTAATGTAGAAATTGAGGAAGACGATACTTCTGATGTTGACAGTGATGAAGAGTTCTTGGCTTTTTACAATGCATAAATATTATAAATTTGTTACCAGTACATAAAATTTCTTGTACCTTGTGTCTGTTCTTGTGTTTTATAATTATTTGTTACATAAATTTTTTGTACCATAATATGTTCAAAAATAAATGCTAAAATTCCTTTATAATACAAAAAACAATATTTAAATATAAATAAATAAAAATTGAATTAAAAAATAAAACAAAATGTTTTTCCTGATAGTTTGGGCAAAAAACATGGGTGGTCATTATACATGGCAAAATATAGTAACTATATATTATACAAGCAAATTTTAAACACCATTCTTGGGTAGCTAACCACCCTTCTCTTTCTCTTCTCTAGGAAAGAAAAAAACATTTTTTCTCTTGAACTCATAACAGTCTTCACACAATATTTGTATATGTTATCCACTAAAAATTTACTAACTTACTGAAATTAATCCCTAGATTTACCTTTCAAAAACTTAACACTCTCTTCCCAATGGTGGCTACCTTGACTGAACGAAAGGTTTTGAGTCAAGTGAATTAATCCGGACATCCTTGGAAAATGTGAATAGCCAAAACTTTTGTCAGGTATTTTATATTATTTTTACTTATTGTTTTTATTAGTATTGATTTGTATTTTACTTTATTAAATCATAAAGGACATAAATTGCAATTGTAAAAAGTAAATTTAAGCTCATTTTACTTTAAATTCCTGAAGAATAGGAATTTTTCCCAATAATTTCATGCTAGTGCTTTTTTAGAGCTCTGTTGTTTTCTTCTATTGACTCACTGGTAAATGCTTGACTAAATAACACTCAAATACTAGAATGATAATTGATTTTTATTTTTAAAATATAATTTTTAATAGTAGGGGAAATTAAAATGCACAATGATTGTTATTTGGATGCAAATATTCTATCACTTATATATTTGATATTGTGATCCAAAAAAACCACTTTACTTGTTTACATGGTAAATGAAATCCATAATAACTAAGCATGAATAATCTAATCCTACTTTGGGCAGATTATTTAAAACAATGCAACTTGATCATTCTAAATTCCAGTTCTGTGGTCCAATTACGTTATCATTCTACTGACTATATTTATTCAGGAATAAATACAGTATTACAATGTAGACAAACCCTTCTTTCAAAGGAGCATTTCAACCTTTGTTTAATAACACCAAATGGTACCTAGAACATTTCTCAAACTAAAATTACCTCAGAAACAAGTCAGTGCTGGGCTTTCAATTCTGCTGTAGGAAAGCTGTGTGGAGTCAAGGTGTCTCAATAGTTTCCATCCTCTGGTCACCACTTTCCAGTGGTTTTGAAGCAGTGATCAGAGAACAAGACAGAGGAAACCTGGCTTATAGGGGGTCACAAAGTCTAGAAACTATAAAATACAGTTAACACAATTTGGTGTCCATCAGGAATGATGTTTAAAATTATCTTCATCATTTGGATTAATTGATATTATGTAGATACAATCTTATATGGTATGGATATTTCATTAAAATTACTAATTTCTCACAAAATCAGCTAAGTTTCTTTATCAGTTAAGAAGTTTAATATTTTCCATAAAAAGTGTTTGGATTATTTAAAATGAGATCTTTGTCTTTAAGTAAATGGGAAACTACTTTTATTAAATTACACTACTTTTAGTGATGCCATATGACATCTTATATTAAGTCACAGTTTGGAGGTCTTTTCTACACTAAAAAAAGTCTTCTAAAATGAATCTGCCAAATTGTTTTGGGCATAAAATTTCAACTGTCTATCAAATAACAGTTAATTCTTTTATGCTAGATTATGAGATAATTAGTTGCAATATTTAATTATATAGATTTAATATTCTAATAAATTAAACTTAAAAATATTAAATTATTTGGTCCCTAAAGATGTTTATTGTAGTGCTGTTATCATTGTTCTGAGCATTAGTTCACAAGAAAACAATACGGAGGTAGCATTAAAGTTTTCCAAAGGAAAAAAAAAAATCAACTTAGTCACTATTGCTTGGAATTTTAAATTTCCTCAGATCTCATAATGTGGCCAAAATTGTGACTAACATAAGACAAGAGAAGAGAGCAAATCAACATTAATAATTAAGAAAACATTTTAATGACAGTAATGGCCATTTACTTCATTAAAGTGATTAAGTTGTTATAATGTTTTATTTTAAATCAATGAGAAAGTATGTCTCTAAATCAATAATAGTTTTATTATGTAACATTTTATTGTTCCAAATTTTTATAACTATGAAATCATTCCCAAAAGGCTATATTCTAAAGGATCATCTAGATGGTAGATTATTGAACTCTTTTTAAAAAAAATATTTTACTGTTTAAGTACAGTTGTCTACATTTACCCCCCACAACATACCCCTACCCCAGCCATCCCCACCTCCCCCCCTTGCTTCCACCACCACTTGGTTTTGTCAATGTGTCCTTTATAATTGTTCCTGAAAACTCTTTAATAAATCAAGTATATTGAGAATACATGTATATATTTAATTGCATCAATGGTAATCTAAAAGGAAAATTTTTTTTTCCAGAGAATCTTTGAAGTTAGAGGCAACATAAAATAGTGGATATTAATCAATGTCTAATTACCTTAGTTAAATAAATATGATAGACTTCTTATTTTTCTCCAGAGTATTACATATTTAAATTCTGAGGAATATCTTATTTGTACCATCACTAATATTTTATTCTTTTCCATCTTTTCAGCTTTTACTCTGCTTCTGTTCCATGGTATAGATTTTAATGTGATATTTCATACTTTTATTTTTTATCCTAAAGTCTATGAAATTATCTTCAAATTGTACTATTTATCCTATGTGTGGATTACAATTTATATATTCAACTATATTTTCATTATTCTTGTATTTCAAGATATTTTATATTGACCAAATTACATGTTATTTAATTCTTTGCTTCTTCTCTTAGTTGGCTACAGGATTCTTTCTTGGTGTTGACTCTTTTGTAACTGTATTAGTGTTATATTGATTATAATTATTCTGCTATTGGTAATACTTCTAATTTAACAATATCCCAGAAAGTAGGAATAATAGAAATATTAAGTGTATTAAATATCAGAGATAAAAAAATTACATTTACAAAGATATGCAAAAGTTAACTAGCAGTGGTAAATGAAAGTAAATTTTGTGTCTTATAAAATAAATTGAATTAGAAGAAAAGCCCTAGATAGAGAGAGTAGGTAGAGAATTAGCTCCGTGAAGTTATGTATATAAATTTAGGGACCAGGGCAGTGGATGTGCATATAAAGAGAAAGGTATAATACAGAAAATAGTAGAAGACTGAATCTATAGTATGAATTTGCTAATTTTGTGTGAAATCTGAAGGCAAGTGTAGAGTAGAAAACTGTCAATAGTTCTTGAATAATAAAGTTGGGGGTTAAGAAAAAGCCTGATAATGAAGATAGGAGATATATAGCTAGACCTAAGGTACATTTCAGTATATAAAATGCATTACACTTTTAAGTTGATCCAAGAGATCCATTTTGAAAATTCTAGAGGCTATGTTCCATATGAAAGAACATAAAGAAAGAGGTGTAACTTCCCAAGAACAACAACATAATAGTACAGGTTATTGTGATGTGGACGCAATAAATGAAAAGCATGCTAAAAGTGAAATAGTGATGAATTTCACACTATTTCTGAGTATTCTAGATTTTTTCTCATGCTCAATGATGTAACAATAGATATTTTCTACTTGCGAATTCTGTTTAATTTACCCATACTTCCTTTCTTTCACTTGTCAAATCGTGGTGCTCTAGAATGAAGAAGATTACAGTTAGGCTATTTATGTGTATCCATTGATTGTTTAGTTGATTTTCCAGTGTAAAATAAGAAGAATTAACTACATAATGAGAAATATAATTCAAAACAAGATGTATGACTCTTCTTCCATTGCCATTTAGAAAAAATACAATATTTTTTAAATCCCTGAGAATAAAAGTTGAAAATTCTGTATCTTATTTAAAAAAAAAAGAAAGATTTATGACTCTTGAATATAACCACTGAACCATTTGATGATGACATTTTTATGGCACCATAGAGATAATTTATGAAGTTTTGAAAACCATGGACTACCATTTTGGATTTGGAGCCAGAAATCAAATATATTAGAGATTAGCTATTGTACCCAACAAATAGAAATTGATTTTAGTTTTAAGTGTGGTCTAATTCACTTAGCTTAAATTATTTAAGCATCACTTATAAATGTATTCAATACTAAATTACAGTTAGAACATATGTCTTCAAAAATAGAACATCTAATTTTGTAAGAGATGGAAATCGTAGCTTCACCAGGAGGAGCTGATAGAATATTATCTTTCCTAGTTTGGTATTCAAGAGCTCATATATTTTAGAGGGCAAATATCCATATTCTATAATCCCTATGATAATTTTCTATATTTTATGTTCTTTATTTGGTAATAATACATTTATACAGTTTTGATGTGATATGTCAAGCCTTATTCTCATTGGTACTAATGGGTCTTGGCAAAAATGTTGAGTAAGCAAGTTTATCTCAAATGCCTTCTCATCACCTTAGGATGATCTCTGAGGTGGCAGCTCTGTCAGGTTCATGGCAAAGCTCTGTGGAAACTCCAAAAATTATCTGTGTGAGGATATATGAGGGGGAGACCTGAAAAAATCTGAAATTATCTTCTGAAGGGCAGGCCCCTTGGCTTCTCCCTACTTGGTGAGTGTTCTAGGAACCCATGTGTACCAGTGAACTAGCTGGCATTGTTGTGAGAGACTGCATTTGGCTTCAGTGAATTTATTTTTAAGACCTTTTCAACACGTTTGCCTATTTATGGGTTATTTATGAGTGCACCTAACCACACCACACTGAGTGTTCAGCAGTTTCTGATCAAAAACGGCATGACCCCTGTGTTCCACCCTCTTTATTCACTTGATTTCACCCCAAGTGACTTTTTTGGTTTGTTTGTTTTCCTGGATGAAAAACAGTCTTTTGCCGATGTGGAAGAGGTGAACAAAAAATGACAGAAGCACTAAAAGGCATCAAAGTCAATTAATTCAAAAACTGTTTTGAGCAGTGGGAAAAAGTCTCAGTTGGTGTATTGCATCAAATGGACAATACTTTGAAGGTGACTGAAGTTTATATGTGTAAGAATAAATACACAATTTTATTAATAAATTCCATTTGGGGATCCTTATTCATATAATGACTACAGTGTATTTAAAACACAGATAGGAAGCTATGTTTTTCATAGCAATCGGCATAATATTGAGACAGTTTTAATTGTATAGATCCAAGAATGGGGATGGAGTTAATGGAATTCTAGCCATCTTTTTGGCAAGCCATCTCTCTGTTAAGAAAACTAAACCCTCTCAGGAGACAAGAGATGGCATTGAGTGGTCCTTCACTAACAAGTAAGAAGTATTGCTGTGACCATAGCCTTTGGGATATGGACCTGCTTGGCAAATTTAGAAAAAGTTTTAGTCAAACCTCCTGTCCATACAAAAACTGCTTTTAATTCGATTGCACACCACTTGTATATAGATTATATCCTAGTTGTAAGCTGAATTGAACTTACCCATTCATTAATCACCAACTATTAACCAATTAGCGCAGGCAAACAGTTTAATACAGAAGCATTAAACTCCTTATACTTAGCCATAGACAGAATGTTTGGGGGTAAGTTGACGTGCGTGTACAGCACTCTTTCTGGACACTTTTAAAGAATGTTTTTCAAACTGAATAGACAGTTCAAAACCCGAACCAAAAATCTCACTACAAATGCGTTAGAAGGGTCTCCAAATTCAAAGTTGCTGACTTAAAAGCTAAGCAGAAATGGAAAGCTTAATGCTTAATTCCTTAGTTGTCATCATTGTACATATAAATGAAATCATTTAATTCTATTGAAACCCAGATGCAAACATAAGAATGCGCCAAGTCTGTTTTCTAAGCTCCAGCATCCTTTTACCCCTACAGTTGGACTGTTATATTAGCACTACTCTAAATCAGTAAAACAGAATTACTCTGAAAATTATAATCTACAAGAGAAAAAAGAGATACCATCACCCGAAGGTGAACACTGTATTATCAGAATGAGACAGCACTACTATTTCTTGCTGAAGGAAGCATTCCAAACCACCTGCACAGGTCCGGGACTTTTGCTCACCTTTGGCGGCTTCACGCAAAGTCTAAGTGCCACTGGGGTACCCTCCTGGACAAGGGGAGGAAGGCCACAGGAGCCCTTACAGCTCTAAGCCAGCCCCTTCCTCTTGTTTCATACTTTCTTTTCCTGATACTGTGAGAAGAACAAGATAAAATGTCAGCCTCAAAAATAATATAAAATAATATATATAATATATAATATATATACTATCTATGCAAAGTACGTTTTCCTTTTACTGTACATAATGTAGTACCCTGTTCACCTTACTTTTTGAATCAGCGAATCATGAAGTATTGCCCTGTTGTATCAAATACTGTTTGAAAATATGATACAAAATATTGCATAGCATCATTTTTAAAATAAATTGATTATAAGTAATCAAACGATACTCCTATCTACAGTATTAAGACATTTTCTCTTTTTGTGTGGTATAAATACAAGTATGAGAAGTACTTACTACTACTATTTGTAGCAGTCAAAGGATACTCTCATTCTGAAGATTCTTGATGCATATGACTAAAATGTCGTTCAGAAGGGTTGGACTACATTATCTTCCATCAGCAGTACCTGTATTGCTTATCTTACCAAAACTTTACTAGCATGTGAATTATGATTAAAGAAAAGAAAGTCTTTGATTTATTCTAGTCTTGATCTATTAGATCTAGTCTAGATCTATTCTAAGACATAATTACAAAAAAGTTTATATTGTAATTATATGGCTAAATCCTTGACTAGTAATGAATTTGGTCATTTTTAACATGATTATTAATAATATAATATTCCCACAATTCTATTGGAACATTCATTTTTTCATTTATTTATATTAACTATTAAGAATAATATCAATAATTTATTGTCATGCTTATTGGCATATTCTGAGATTGTTACTTGCCTTATACTTTCATATTATATTACACAAATATTACAGTTTTAATTTGTATGTATTTAAATATAAATTATTTTCTGGGTAGTTATTTTGTTTGTCTTTATGCTTAGAAATTCTTCATTGTTGATAATAACTATTCACCAATGTTTTCTTTAAATTGTTGTATTGTTTAGAACTTTTTTAATTTTCTGTTTTTTTCCTGAAATATATACTATATGAGTTGTGTGATATACAGAGCACTGTATTTTTAAGTTTTCAATTTAAACTTTTTAATTTGCACCATTTTTCAAACAATACTTCCATACATCCTTGGATTTTTTAGTATGTTTCAGAAACCAAATACCTTCTATAGGAGATCTGTCCAGAAATTATCCATCCATGTGATATGAAAAATAGAGACATTTATTGAAGAAGATACAAGATACAAGAAACATCATACACAGGACAATGATTCCTTAGTCCCCTTCAAAGCTGGCACCTTGGGACCTCACACAGTTCTCCCAATCACCATCAGCTGCCCAGTCATATTTTCCTGAATCTCATCGATGGTCTGAAATCACTTCTCTCTCAAAGGTGATTCCAGTTTTGAGAAAAGCCAGAAGTCACAAGGTGCCAAATCTGGTCCTGTAGGGGTACCAAGTCACCTGGGTGATTTGATGTTTCACCAAAACCTCTGCACAAGACATGATGCATAAGCAGGCATTTTGTTGTGATGAAGCTGCCAATCACCAGTTGCCCATAGCTGTGACCTTGTGAATCATCCGAATAGTTTCCACAGAGGGAAAGTTCAAGCTTAACGCAAAAATTATGCATATTTGTTGCTCTACTTGCTCAGTCATTTTGAATGTGACAGCCACACCGTACACATGGTCACTCGGTGGCATTTACCACCCTCACTGATGAGTACAGTAAAGTTGTCATTATTTAGGCATGCACATTCTAGTCTACTCTCTTTTGCTGCCAGGTTATATCAATGATACACAAACCATTCCCATTATACTAACAGTGGTTGGACTTTTTCCAAACAGACCCCATGTATATACACACACACATGCTGTGTTTCTACACATTCATTTAGTATAATAATTGGACTAATACCATAACAATTTTTTTAGTCATGGGGCACATTATTTAACTTTAAACTATATAATTAAATGCAAGTTTTTCTAGAACTCTTTTTACTTTTATACTTATTAACTAGAATTATTTTGCATTTTTCTTAATTACTTAATAAAAGAGTTGGGGAGGAGAAATAACATCTTTATACATTTGAGTCTTTCAATTGAGGAATATAATAAAAATTCTTCAAAGCTTCTCTTTTGTCTTTAAGATTCACAGTTATTGGTTGTGACTCTACACTTTTGTCATTAAATTTAAGGGTCACCTTCAAAAGTGAAAATAATATTACTTTTAGTTCTTTCTGTATTCTCTGTAACTTGACATTTCAAACAAATTGCAAGGTAATTTCTGCAAGTATTTCTCTCAATTACATGACATTGAGTGTTGGAGCAATTTTATACAGCTTTTAAGGTGTTGTTTTTGAAATCCAACATTTCTGAATTTGCAAACAAATCTTAACACTTGTTACCCATGTGACTTTGGGAAAAATATTCACACTATTTTTTACGTCTACTTCCTCACTATACCTTACCTAGAGTTATTAGCAGAAACATTTCTGGAGGTTTCTTGTGAAATAAAAATAAATTAATAATGCTAGAATGCTTACACAGTGCCACTGTAGAAAGTGTTCACCTGTAAAATCTCTATTTTTAATGTGCTTAACAATGTAAGATGTTAGCTATTACTGGTAGTATTATATCTGTCTACAAATAGATCATGAGAGTGTGGATATAATTGGTAAGATAGCATGATGAAATGGAGCAGTGATACAGTCAATGTTTTTGGATCAAAGTGATTAACAGAGTCATCTAGACATCAGACACAGCGAGCCATCCAGAGTTTTATCACTCCTGTCAAAGCAAGCAACAGGATTACTTGATTCTGGAGAAAAGAACTATCAGAGCTGAAGAAGCATAAATTTTAGTTTACTTAATAATGTTATAATGAATGTCTCACTATTAGTATATGCTATAAAGGAAGGACCAGAAAATACCTGCCTATTATTATAGATAGAAGACTAAGAAGCTTCTTTCAGTCGGGTCTGGAAGTGGGGAGCAATTGATGGAGTTTAGAGGTGGGAGAAATTCCCCTAAGCAACTGAAACTGTCGGTTTCATTCAGAATCTTTGTGGTTGAAGAATCTTTAAGCCAAGGGAACAATATTAAAACTGGTCCTAGAAAGGTGTCGTCAAGTGAGCTCTTGGCAGAAGTGAGCAGAAAAACTCCAGAGAAGGACAGAATAAGTCCAAAGAAAGATTCAGAAAGAAATGAATATCTTCAGAAAGAAAGAGAATATGTAATCTCTTTACATAGTTAGTGAAACTATAAAATAATGATGAGAAATATATAACATTAATGAAAAAAGTAACAGAAAAACACACCAGTTTTTCAACAGAGGAACAATTATTAGTCTTAAATGTAGAATTGTTACCTCAGGTATAGGTAAAAGACAATAGAATGATATCATCAAAATTACCAATAAAAATAATTATGAGACTATATGTCTATATCTCATTTAGTTAACATGTAAGCTCAATATAAGGGTAAAAACTTTTTTATTCAGGAAAAAATATTTTGTTGGTTATACACTCATTGAAAAGTGAAGTTAAATCCAGATGACCAAGGGGAATGTTTTAAGTAATACTTCTGAAATTAATTAGTAAGTGTATGAGTAAATTTGAACAATGATAAACTGTAAAGACCAGTAATAATTATCATTTTGGGAACAGATAGATATAATAATAAGATAGGATACGTTGATTAAAAATTAAAGCATTCAAACTTTATGTTATTCATAATGAGAGTAGTAGAGACAGTGATTAAATTAAAAAATTTCCAAAGTAAAAAATAATTGTGAAAATGAGCATATTTGTTACAAATACAAATATACAAAGTTTAGTTGCCAAGCCAGTGGAGGAAACAATACAAAATGAAGCATACATGACAAATAAAATAGTAGACAAAAAGGAAATGAAAAGGCATATCACCTGGCTGGCGTAGCTCAGTGGATTGAGTGCGGGCCTGCGAGCCAAGCAATTGCAGTTCGATTCCCAGTCAGGGCACATGCCTGGGTCGCAGGCCAGTTCCCAGTGGAGAACGCACAAGAGGCAACCATACATTCATATTTCTCTCCCTTTCTCCTTCCCTTCCCCTCTAAAAATAAATAAGTAAAATCTTTAAAAAAGAAAGAAAAGGCATATCAAATTCAAAAGTTAATTTAAGATTCTAGAAATTCTTGTATATAAATATAATACATGCTATTTGTAATTTATCAGATAATCATAATGTATAGCATTATATATTGCTTATTAAATTAGAAACAAATAATACAATAGAAATAAAAATATTAAATACATAAAACTACATATGTGTATATATATGTTTGTGTGTCCTTGGTTTGTGTGTATGTAAACTAGTATATATTTATATGTGTGTGCACTTACTGGTGACAAAGAGAATTGTTAGTCAGATTACTTCTCATTCCACAGAAAAATAAAATTATTCTGAACCTGTACATATCTAAAATAAAATCTAATATCATAAAACAAACGTTTCAACTTGACAAGGGGAAATT
>PVKM010021643.1:10479-22493 GCA_004027735.1 Carollia perspicillata | reverse complement strand
GACCCCGAATAGCAGCTGCAATTTTGAGAAAGAAGAACAAAGTAGGAGGGAGGGATCACAATACCTGATACCAAACTGTATTACAAGGCCACTGTAATCAAAATAGCCTGGTACTGGCATAAAAACAGGCACATAGACCAATGGAACAGAACAGAGAGCCCAGAAATAAACCCAAGTCATGACAGTCAGTTAATATTTGACAAAGGGGGCAACACCATAAAATGGAGTAAAAATAGTCTCTTCAACAAATGGTGTTGGGAGAACTGGACAGCTACGTGCAAAAAAATGAAACTCGAGCACCAACTTACACCATTCGCAAAAATAAATTCAAGATGGATAAAAGACTTAAATGTAAGATGTGACACCATTAAAATCCTAGAGGGAAACATAGGCAGGAAAATCTCAGGTATCTCACACAGCAACATTTTCACTGATACGTGCCTCAGAGCAAGGGATATAAAGGAAATAAACAAGTGGGATCTCATCAAAATAAAAAGCTTCTGCACAGCTAAAGCAAACAGCATTAAAATAAAAAGAGAACCAATTATATGGGAAACATATTTGCTAATGATACCTCAGACAAGGGTTTAATCTCCAAAATATACAAAAAACTTACATGACTCCATTCCAAGAAGATAAGCAACCCAATTAAAATATGGGCAAAGGACTTGGACAGACATTTCTCCAAGGAGGACATACAGAGGATTCAGAGATACATGAAAAGATGCTCAACATCGCTATTCATCAGAGAAATAAAAATTAAAACCACAATGAGATACCACTTTACACTGGTAAGAATGGCCATCATAAACAAAGCAACAAACAACAAGTGTTGGAAAGGTTGTAGAGAAAAGGGGACCCTAGCTCACTGCTGGTGGGATTGCAGACTGGTACAATCACTATGGAAAACAGTATGGAATTTTCTAAGAAAACTAAAAATGGAACTGCCTTTGACCCAGCAATTCCACTGCTAGGATTATATTCCAACCCTGAAACACCAATCCAAAAGAATTATGCACCCCAATGTTCATAGCAGCACGATTTACAGTAGCCAAGTGCTGGAAGCAACCTAGATGCCCATCAGTAAATGAATGGATCAAAAAACTATGGTACATTTACATAATAAAATCCTATGCAGCAGAAAGAAAGAAGGAGCTCCTACCCTTTGTGACAGCATGGATGGAACTAGAAAGCATTATGCTAAGTGAAATAAGCCAGGCTGTAAAAGACAAATACCATATGATCTCACCTTTAACAGGAACCTAAGCAACAAAACAAAGAAGCAAGCAAAATATAACCAAAGACATTGAAATAGAAAACAGGCTGACAGTAACCAGACGGGTAGGGGAGGGAATTTCAGGGGGAAAAAGGAAGGGATAACAGGAACAAGTATGAAGGACACATGGACAAAATCTAAGGGGGGTGGAAATGGGAGGGAGGTGCGGAGCACTGTGGGTGGTGGACTGGGATGGGAGTAAAAGACAGAAAACTGTACTTGAACAACAATTAAAATAAAATAAAATAAAAACTAGTGTGGCAGTGTATATGCATGTAAAACAGCTGAATTTCTACTGAATGAATTTATGCATCTTTGATCCTCCTTCTCAGACACCAGGACCCTGAGGCACAAAAACTGGATTTTTCCTTTCACTTGAAACAACTACAAAAAAAATGGAGAAAATATGGTTTTCAGACTTTGGGCATAAGGCAGCATAGGACAGTGATTCTTGGAAGAGGGAAACAATAAGGTGAGCCCTCTGAATGTGCCCTCCTTTTTGTCTGGAGACCGTTTTCAGGCTGCAATATAGGAAGAGATGACGTAGGAGGTACCAGTGTTCTCCTAGAGTTTGTTAGTGGGCAATCTCTGGAGTCACCCAGGTGAAATTTGAAACTGGCCCAGATACATATAGGGCAAGAAGAGAACAAAGAAGCAGGTCAATCCAAATAGGGAGGTGGTAGGTTTAATAAGCAAGAGCTCTTACACATGAGGCTTGTCTCGGGTGCTGCAAGGTAAGTAGATACCCTTCCCACCCATGAGAATATTAGAGTATATATAGAGGCCCTCACAGGATTTAGTCACATATATCATCCAGATGGTCTCAACAATACATTGCTCTCTTTAAGCTGTGGGGGAAACTCTGCGCAAGTCCCCACCTTCTGCCACAGATGAAAATGATACTACCAAGACATAATCTGCTTAGGGAGGAGAGGTGTTCAGATCCTCAAAGGAGAAAGACCAAGAGCCCCTTCCTCAATGGCTTTTTATTAGGTTCGTAACACACAGGGATACAGGTAAAGCTCATCAATCAATGTCAAGTGGCAAGGATCAAACAATAGATAACATATCAAAGAAATCTGAGTGCTTAATCTGAGTCAGTGTCTGTTAGGTAAGGGGGTTGCAAAAAACTTTAGGAGACACACTCATTTCCTGCTCAGACCCTTATCACATAAATGAGAGCACTCTTAGCAAAGCAGGCTTCACAGCATTTTGGAAAGCTTTTTTATGTGAATTCTTTCTTATGCCTGATCACTCTGAAACAATCTAGCAGAGGGCTACACCCCCTCCCTGTCAAGATTCTGGCTTAAGTGGATTAGAGCCAGGAAGCACTTCTCCCAGAGCTTCTCCCAGAGCTTCTCCCAGAGCTTCTCCCAGATGGAAAGGGGACTCAGGCTATGTCAAAATATCAGGGGATTTGAGGGTCCTTTGCCCTCACTTTGCTGCAACCCCTGAGTCCTTTCTTGATGGCCACCCACAAGTGATCATGTCTGGCATGGGTTGCCCCTCCTCTGAGGGGGCTTACCCATAGACTCTAACTGACCAAGCGTTGGGGGCTAGAGATGGCAGAAGCAGTGCTCTTGCCAGGAAGATAAGCTTTGTTTCTTCAGTGGCTCACAGTCTGGAGGTTGCTCACTCAGCTTTAGCCACGGGGGCCGGTTGCAACTCCTGAAACCAGGCAGAGCGGTTGGTTCCCAACATTAAGCTACATCCTTAAAGTGTCTCCTTTAATAGCAACAGTGAATAAAATGTACATTCAAGGGTAGAGAGGTGGGGAGGAGCTTCCTATTACCCAAGTCCAGGTCTAGAGTCACCTGGCACTCATGTCCTTTTGATGACCTTCTCCAACAGATTCGAGGGGAAGGAGCTTGTTGTCTGGAAAGGTCACAACGGTTAGTGTTTATGGGGTAGAATATCAGGAAAGCCAGAGCTGCACAAAGGGAGAACTTCAGAGATCAGCAAAGGGTCCCCCTTAAGTCTTCAACTGAGTCCTTATGAGTGAAGAAACTGCCTGAGAAAAATCCTCTAAATAGATCAGAAAGAACAATTTGGTGTCTTTACAAAAGACAAGAAAATCATTCTCGTATCATGGGTCAGAATAGAGAATCTTCATAAATCGTGGGTTTTGGGTTGAACATTCAGAAAGATGGTACCACAGTAATGGTGGAAAACAGCCCTAGTCTACAGACCACCCTGGTCTCACTATACCCCAAATGATCAAACCATTTGAAAGTAACTTCACTATGTACTATAACAAAGCACAATGATATTTATAAAAATACAAAAATATCCAGCCCCCAGCGAGATGAAATTCACAATACCTGGCATCCAATATAAAGTTACTTTGGCATGTAATAAAACACGATATATGACCCATCATGAGGAGAAGAAAGCAATGGGGGAGAGAGCATCTGAGGGGGAAACAAAGTGAAATTTAGAGAGCACCTGATGCTGTCATTAGAGATAAAATATGGTATATACACTACAACAAACATCCATATTTGCAAAACGTCTCTGTCATTTACTAGGTAAATCTGACTCAGAACCCTGTTTTCATAACCACTGGTTCCTCTTCTGTTTATTTATTTATTATTTATAAGGACCGCAAGAATTGAGATGTGTATACACAGAGAATTGTTTAAGTATAAAGGCAACCCTAGACTTTTCATTTTGGATGGCCATGCCATCAGCACCTCTAAGGCCCCTCGTACAAACCCAAGGATATAAAAACTAACAACCTGCACTACTCTAAGAAAGAGACTGGTATTTGAAAGAATTGCTGCGTCTAATTAGTATTTGCCTACAAAGCTTTCAGCCATCTTTCCTGAATTTTGATTTTTTTTCTTTGCTAGCAGTTTTCATAACACAATTTAAGTAGGATAGATTTTTCATCAATTAAGTGACGTATCACATTGCCGTAACATGTCATAAATTTCATGAATTTCTCAATATCTTGTCAGGATGAACCAAATTTAGCAGTATGATCAGACTGTGGTTCTACATATCAAGATTCTTAATGTTTGTGCCAATAACTAAAATTTATAATGTCTTGAATTTAATGGACCCAGTGCCATTGCTTCTTTCAGATTGTTTCAGCAGGGAATAAACTTTTTGAGGCCAATGAAACATTTCCTGCCCTTAAACATAAACTCCAACTGTTTTCTCTTAAGTTGCTTTTATGGACAAAATATTGCTTCTCATCTCTTGCAACTTGCTATTTAAAAAGAGATGTTCTTTGGATTTTACTCAATGATCAATAAGTAAAGCTCTCAAATGACCCTAACTATGATAAGAGAGTTATTAAAAACAAAGGGTCCAAAAATAATGTATAATGACACAAAGTATTTTTGTCTAAATGAAAAATGCAACACAAAGTTCTAGTGCCTATTAAAGTACTGCTCTTCTGGGGCGGAGGGGGTGAGGGGTTGGATAGCCCAGGAATTTTGTGAAAGGAGACCATACCTTAGTCACTGTGGCTGCTGTCTAGACAGATGACAGTCATTACAATCATAAGCAACACCAGCAGAACAGGAGATGCAACATAGTGGAGGAGGTGATAAATGAAGAGAGACTGGAATCAAAGGTCAGATTAGTGAAGGAATGAGTAAACCAACATGAAGCATTATGGGAAAGGTATCTATATGCACCCCAAATTACAGCATCAGTGGGGGAGAACAAACAAAGGCGCAAATCCAAGTGTGGATCTGCCATGGCTCTGAAAACCTGTGCAGCCAGGGGAGTCAGTAAAGAGGACAGGGCCCATAGATTCTGCTCTGGTTCTGACAGATACCTTCAGTGAGAGAGGATTCTTGGGCCATCATTCTAACAACATATAGACTAAATAATATCTAATTAGGAAAGCCATAAAATGTTCGAAGGCCACTTAAAAAGCAATTAAAGGACAAATATGGATTTTAGCAGAAACAAGGTGAAAACAAAAAAATTTCATACCATTTGTTAAATCACAAAAGGAGCAAAGAAACCAGAACTCATGCATGTGCATGCACATACACATAGTACTAGGGAAGAGAGTCCCCAAGTAGAAGACCCATTAGCTGTTAAAACTGATATTTCACATAGGATTTTCTAAAATCTTACGTGGAAACAAAGTAGCTAAAGTCAGAAGAGTTTTTATTTTGAAATTCATGTGTGCCAGTGTACTTATATCTCAAGAAATGGTGAAGTTATACAACACCTTCCTCTAACTTAAAGACACAAATTGAAAAAATAATTCAATGTAGTCAGGAAAGCGATAAAGATATAGAAGTAGGAAACAAAATATTTCTCATAGTTTATTGTCTTTTTACCAGACAGTAAGTTCCAAATAGTAGAGACTGTGTTTGTTTTGCTAACCACTGAAGTGCCTAAAACAGTGCCTCATGTACATCAACTATTCAATGAGCACTTATTAAATAAATAAACAAGGATGTAATGCATTAGAGCTACAGAAGGACATAATAAAAGCCTAGATCCTCAAGGTAGAAGTAACATTGGATAATTGAATTAGTTAGAATTAGTTTGACTTTATGTACAAAGAAATTTATAATATGGGTGGCTTAACCAAGATAGGATTTTATTTTTCATTTACATTTTTTAAACAAATGACTTAAGGTAGTCAATTCTTGAAATAGTATGGCATTTTCACAAAGCGATCAGGGAACATCCAGCACTCCCCTCTTCTGTCCCATACGTCTGGTCTTTATCTTCAAGGTTGAAGAGGGCTGTTAGAGCTCCACATCTTCCTTTCAGGCAAAGGCAGAGGATAGAAGAAAGGGAGGAGACAAGAAAGGCACATCCTTTTTAATGATGCCCACACAATACTTTTCATTACACTGATTAATCAAAGCTTAGTCACACTTAACAACAAAGGGAGGTTGGGAAATTTAGTCTTTTAGCTGGAAGCAACATTCCGGTTTAAAATCTGTAATCTTTCATTAAGGAAGAAAGGGATCATAGATATTGGGTGGTTTTCACCATAATTTGAGTATTGATTAAAATCTTCTCTAGAAAGTACAGCGAGAAAATAGAAACTGTTTTCTGTTTTACTCAATGTTTTTTAGAAAGACAAGCAAATTGGCACCAGGTTGCTGGTGGTAGCAGGGGCAGACAGCACCATGTGGCAGGGGACACGGGGTGGCCATGAGGTGGGAGAAGGGTACAGCATTCTTGGGCACCTGGCAGAGTAGAGCCCTAGCCGCCAGAGCGCATAGGCGGAGCTGCCCCGCAGAATGTAGTCTAAGAGCACTGAATCGAATACTACATGATGAAATTCTTCATAAACCTATGGAAACGCTAAAACTGGCTGTTCCATCAGGGATATATACTCTTCAGAATAACTTCCTTTATGTGGCATTGTCAAATCTAGATGCAGCTACCTAGCAGGTCACCTACGAGCTGAAAATTCTTACGATGGCACTATTTCCTGTGTCTATGCTTAGTAAAATATTAGAGGTGTACCAGTGGCTCTCCCTGATCATCTTGATGACAGGAGTTGCTTTTGTACAGTGGCCCTCAGATTCCCAAGAGCTGGATACGAAGGAACTTTCAGCTGGCTCTCAATTTGTAGGCCTCGTGGCGGTTCTCACAGGGTGTTTCTCAAGTGGCTTCGCTGGGGTTTACTTTGAGAAAATCTTAAAAGAAACCAAAGTGTCGGTGTGGATAAGAAACATTCAACTGGGTTTCTTTGGGAGCATGTTTGGATTGATGGGTGTGTACGTCTATGATGGAGAGTTGGTATCAAAGAATGAGTTCTTTCTGGAATATAACCAACTGACCTAGGTAGTTGCTGCTCTTTAGGCACACGGAGGTTTTGCAATTGCTGCGGTTATGAAGTACACAGATAATATTTTAAACCTCTTTATTCATAATATTATCAACATCGATATCCTATTTCTGACTGCAAGATTTTGTGCCATCCAGTGTGGTTTTTTTGGAGCCATCCTGTCATAGCAGCTACCTTCCTATATGGTTAGGATCCCAAGCCTGCAGGAAATCCCACCAAGGCATTGCGCAAGGCTGTCTTTCACTGACTTTGCCACAGGGAACTGGGGTTTCTGCATGAAACTGACTCAGAGGACTCCTGCAGACCCTCAGAGGTTATCATGCTGAGTCTGGTCATAGTGTCCAAATGGTTTGAAAACTTAAGTGTTTGAGGGTGGATTACGTGTATCTGTTACAAAATACCTAACACATCTAGAAATTAAAACTTGAAAGTATTTCCAGGGATTAGAATTATTAGAAGAATCTTGAAATCTAAGGTTAGAAAGATTTTACTATTTTGATCACTATAGACATGTCCTATTCACTCTTTCCAAGAGCACACACATGACAAATGTCAGACCAGCTGCTGCAAACAAGATCTATTTCATTTTATGCAATGATTTTATCTTACTCTTCCTGTACAGATATATCAAATCACATAGAATATTCAAAATTTTAATATTATAATTTCATGTGCAGCTATAGGTAGTTTCTTCTATGAAGAAATGGAAGTATGACCTGAAACACACACATACACATACACACACGCACACCAAGATAAGCAAATTCTTTTCAATATTTAAGGGCTGTAAAATAATTAACCAATTAACATATCTCTCAGCTGATGAAAGATGAAGAGATTTTTTTCCTATGTTCCATTTTTATTTTGTAATCCTGAGCAAGAACTACTTCACCTTAGGAAGTTAGTCGTCTCCATGTGTTTGTTCACAAAGATCTGGGGATCTGTCAATTTGGTGGAGGCTGGAACTAAACTATCATACCCCTACCAGTCCTCACCCATCCCTGCAACTTCTCCAAAGACTCAGCTTGACCATCACTGTTGCCTACAATCCAAAATGTTTTTCCACTGCTTCCAAGGGAAAAAGAGACAATTCCAGCCCACAAAAAGATGGGTGCCCTTGAATGCCACACTTACTATTGACTAGTAAAAGACCAAACCAATTATTATGGGGAAAAAAAACTAACTAGAAAAGAAATCATGGTAACAGTTTCCAACTACTATTTTGTTTGTTTATTCATTTTTCACACAAAATTTTAGCTGATGCTATCAAACTAAATGCTTCTTAGAAAATAAAACCACTGCAAAAAAAAAAAAAAACAATAGAGGTGGTACCATGAGCCCAGAAGTTTTTATTAATATATTAAAGGTCAAATTAATAATATAATTTTATTAATATATTAAAGGTCAATTAATAGATTAAAGGTCAAGACTTGATATCCCAAATACTAAGGTGGTTTGGTGGAATAACAGGAGCAATAGATGGACTTCCTAATTTGGGAATACATAAACTCAGAGAATTAGAGTGGGAGACATGGGTCTTAAAGATTCAACCCTGGAGGGTCCCATCCAAGGATGATATTCAATATACTTAGCAAATGGCATTGCATAGGCAGCAGGCCATCAGAAACAGCATTGGCCAGGGCACTGGCTCAGGGACTTTGAGCTTCCCAGTAGTGCTATGTATTAACTCTGGTTTCTTGATTGTGAAAAGTCATAGGAAAAGGAAAAGGATCAGGTCCTCAGATAATTGCCCATGCATGACTGTCATAGGACAAACCAGCTGAATAATGAGGCCCAGTTCCACTCTTCCAAGCATTAGTGAAGCCAAACCCATGACCATTATGCCCATACTCTTGCTCTCCAATATTATCCATTTTCAGAGGGTTTCTTAGCTCTTGCTGCTTTGTGCAAATGACCACCCAGTCCTGGAGAGAACCCACAGGAAGACACAAACCCTACCTCTAGATTGTTTAACCACATTCACACTGGAAACATCAGGTGGGGAACAGGAATTTCCATTTAGCCTTTGGTATCCCATATGCACCCACGACTAAACAGAAATATACAGCAATTCAATTTGAAAGGAAACTAAAAAATGTGAAATGTTTTAGTCTTACTTTAATCGTATCCTTCTCTAATTACACCTTGGTCTCCTCTGGAGAGGTAAATTAGATTGGAATATGCTCTGTATTTTCAACCAGCACACTTAAATCAGTGTCAGTTTAATTCTCACTTGTGAATCTGTGTCAGTAAGATCATGAAATTATTGAGAGGAAAAGGCTTACCAAAGCAAGACTTGTTGGTTACAACAAACATAATACCAGGATAGAATGGCTTGTTCAATTATTGTCAGAAACAGCAAATTCTCTTCAATGGCCTTCTATAGTTGATGTTTACTAATATATAGTCAAGTTGTCCTCATTTTCTTCTTGTGGATTTTTTTTTTAAAAGAAAATCTGCCTTCTGCCCTGGCTGGTGTAGCTCAGTGGATTGAGCGCGGGCCTGGGAACCAAACAACTGTGGTTTGATTCTCAGTCATGGCACATGCCTGGGTTGCAGTCCAGTTCCCAGCAAGGGACACACGAGAGGCAACCATACATTAATATCTGTCTCCCTCTCTCCTTCCCTTCCCCTCTAAAGATAAATAAATAAAATATTTTAAAAAAGGAAGCCTTCTTATTTGAAGATTTTTGGAAAGAACAACAGCTAAAGAAATTTAGTTTTCCTTCCTGTTCTATAACCAGTGGATCTATTATTAGGTCCTTGGCTTGGTCTTTCATTACTCACGTTACTCCCTCTTTGTTGGCTTAGATATCTCTTTTATTTGCATGTGCTCCCTGACAATCATTTGTTTTTTACTGAGTTAAAATGCACATAACAATAAAATCACCTTTTTAACCATTCTGAAGTGTATATTTACAGTGACATTTAGTGCATTCACAATATAGTGCAACCATCACCACTGTATAATTCCAAACATTTTCATTACCCCATCAAAAAAAAAAAAAACTGTGCCCATTAAGCAGCTACTCCCCATTGCTCTCTCCCCTCTCCCAAGCCCTAGCAACTAATCTGATTTCTGCCCCTATGGTTTTACCTATTCTGGACATTTCATATAAATGGAATCATATAAGATGTGGCTTTTGTGTCTGGTTTCTTTCACTTAGCAAATGTTGACAGGTACCTCCATGTATCATTAGCTTTTCTGCCTGAATAATATTCTATTATATGGTTAGACCACATTGTTTATTCATTTATCAAGTGATGGACTTTTGTGTTGTTACCACTTTTTGAATACTGTAGATAATCTGAAAATTCATGTGGAAGTTTTGTGTAACACCTGTTTTTAATTCTCTTGCATATATACCTAGAAGTGAAATGGCTGAGTCATAGGATAATTTTTATTTTTTTAAGATTTTCTATTTATTTATTTTTAGACAGAGGAAAAGGGAGAGAGAGAGGGAGAGAAACATCTATGTGTTTTTGCCTCTTACATGCCCCTCACTGGGAACCTGACCTGCAAACATGTGCCCTGACTAGGAATCAAACTGGTGACCCTTTGGTTCACATGCCGGTGCTTAATCCACTGAGCCATACCAGCAAGGACTCATAGGATAATTTTTAACTTTCTGAGGAATCACTCAACTGTATTCCACAGCTGCTATACCATTTTATTTTCCTACTAGCAATGCACAAGGGTTTCAATTTTTCGACATCCTTAAACACTTGTTATTTTCCATTGGTTTTATTTTAATTATAGCTATCCTACTAGTTGTCAAGTGGTATTTGAATGCAGTTTTGATTTTCATTTCTCTAATGACTAATAATGCTAAGCATTTTCGGAGGTTATTTGTCATTATTATATCTTTGGGAAAATGTCTATTCAAGTCCTTTCCAATTTTCTTAATTGGGTTGTTTGCCTCTTTGTTGAATTGTACCTCGCAAACATTTTAAGCCAAAACATTTGTGATTGGCTTTTCAAACCAATAACTAAACTGCAAAATGGACTACAGAAAATAAAGCAAGCCTAGACAATTTGCCACCTTCACTAAAACACACACATACAAACACATACACACTCACTTTGGGTTTCAATTTTTGAATTCTAATATCCCCAGTAAGACAACAAAGGTAAGTTATTTCAACAGAAAATGAAATTTTTCAAATTAAAGAAAGGACGATTATTTATTCATGCATATATTTTTTTCAACAAATATTTATTGATCACTCTGCTAGGCTTTAGGATGCCTAAAATCCTTGTGGCAACTCTGTGAGTTTTCATACTTTCCACCTGCACAGGAAGATGCATTATAAAGGGGGTCTGCATATAGAAAACATGTAGAGTATGAGGAAAAAATAATGAAGGGGAAAAACTTAGTTCACCTTATTCAGAGATTAGAAGAAAATGAAATTCTTAAATAGCCTAGAGATAGATAATCTGTTTTTATCATCCATTACAAAGGATACTGTGTTAAGAACAAAAATCTCTCCTGCAAAATACACAAGAACATATCCAAATTCACCCATTCAATGCCTTTGAATTGGTAGGTGTAAATGAGGAGGTGTCAAATGTATACTGTTCCTTTGTCAAGGATAGTCCTAGGAAAAATGTGGAAACTTGGAATATTAAGGAGAATTTGGACTCCCATTAAGTAATGTGATTCCAAGTTGGCAATTTTGGATGAAAATCTAAGGAAAAAAAAATCTATGAAACAAAAGTTGTATCTCCAAAGGGTGAAAACTGTATTTTCTGATTCATAAAACTAAGGCATTCAATGACTGAATTATACATGTGTTTGGGACTTGATAAATAAGAGGTAGAATATAAACATAAAATTAGTAGTGGTTTAGAACACAGGCTTTGAAACCAGACAGATCAGGATTTGAGAGCCTGGTGTCACTAATCAGGTTGTTCATCTCAGTTTCGGATCCATCCTCCTGACCTAGCTTTGCAAC
>PVKM010021643.1:0-10379 GCA_004027735.1 Carollia perspicillata | reverse complement strand
CCTGATAACATTCTGCTGCAAAATGGCCTTCTGGTCCTATTTCTGTCCAAGAGAACTGGGAGTTCTCAGAGAAACTACCCAGAAACTGGTTGTCATCCCTGGGGACCCAGTAGCAACCACTGTGTCAATATACTAAGAAATCCAATCACATGCATTTCCCAACCCTGTGTGAATTAGAGTGACTCAGACCTTCAAAAAAATCATTCTCTAAAAAAGGCAAATTGAAATGACATAAAGTAATAGTGTTATCCTGGGGCTGAGGGCAAAAGCAGGAACTGACTGCAAACAGGCACAAGTGGTGTTTGTGAGTAATGGACACGTTCCAACACTGGAGTATGACGATGGCTCCATGAAATTACTAAAAAAGCACTGGATTGTACACCTAAAATAGGTGAATTTTATGATATAAATTATACTTCAATAAGGGTTTTTTTAAAACCAACTTCTGAAAACTAACAAAGGGTACTTGTACTCAGGGCCTATCATGGAGCAAGTGAGGTCATTCAGAACAGGATTCTCACTCCTAACAGACCTCAGATTGAGACCCCTAGGGGTATTTTCAAATAAAAGATTACAGATAGTTATAGAGATACACTGAGAAAATGGAAAGAACATGTTTATCACCAACATTAATTGTTAAAATATAATCACAGTTTTTGTTACATTTGGCCTCTGCACGTTTGAGGTGCTTGTCTTCAATGTCCAATAAATATCCTAATGGAATAGAATTTCTTCCTTTAGTGTCTGAGCTCACCTCTAAGATGTTCCAAGTCCAAAAATATAAGGGAGGGGGGCATTAACACTTACTAAGCATCTCCTATATACCAGGTACCCTATTCTTTGCTTTCTACCATACTTCAAGCTAATTTCTACAATAAACATGATGGGCATTTCAACCCAACCATTTTACTGTGAAGAAAACTGAAGCACTTAAAAGTGAAATAACTTGCTTAACAGGATATACTTCCTATATAGGATAAATTATATTTAAAACCCAGTTTTTCTCACATAAAATGGTATTTCCACTAAAATCTTGGAATCTCTTTACTGAGTCATGTCTGAGAGTCGAGAGAATTCTACAAGGTTATGCTTTTGAATGAACAAGGATATCAGTTAAATCAACTTAAATCGCATGTTGCTGTTTAAGATGGTATGAATTATGAAGGTAGAAACCTTTAAGGAACTCTGAAAGGGTAGGTGACCCACACTGCATATTTTACATAGGTATTAAAGGTAGATCTTTCCCCCATGATTTCTTTAGGTTCTTTTCGGTTCAAGTATTTGGCAACACTTTATATTATGCTGTTTTATAATGTTCTCTGCTAAAAAATAGTAAACTCTGAGAAAACACATTCATTTTTATTCCAAACCTATGAAAGCATAATTGTGTATTTTGTCTTTGGTAACTCCTGTGGTTATGACTACACAGTTAGAGTCAACCCTGGAGTCAACCAAGACAACACTGTCAACTTAAAAAATACATATCTGAAGATCAAAATGCACCTTTTCAATTGAGAAGACCAACAGAAAGCAGAAATAGTATATTCTAAAATATACATATACAATTTTCAAAAAATTATTAAGGGAAATCATCAGATCTTGTTCTGTCTCTCTCTTTTTTCTTTCTTTTCTTTTTTTTGCTTTGAAATGAACATTGTCATCTTTTAAAAGAGAAAGGAAAAATCAGCTAAAGTTCTTTGTGGGTATTTAAAGTCCAGCCATGACAATATTTTAAACAGAAATTTTAATACAGGTCTTCAGTCCCAATACTTTACAATAATGTGAATGGTGTTAACATTTTACAACAAAAATTGTATTTATCTTGTTAATATGTATTCCATAATTACATTTATCTTATTAATATAGATGTCCCATAATTTGCCCATCCTGCAGCAATAGCATAAAGGCTATATCTGCTTGGTGCTTGGGTTTTAAATGGGCTTGAAAAAGTCATTATGGCAGAACTTCAGTGTCATACAACATGAAAGTTCACGTTATCCACCTGGGATGAGGAATGGAATGACTCAACTGTAGCTTTGAGGTTTAACTAAGGCTATCCACTGGAAAATAAATAACATTTTTAACAAAAATACTGCCATTGGTTACCTCAAAGAAGTTAGCTAAGAAGTTTGAGAGGGCAAAGGAATTTCTATTTTTCATATATTATCCTCTGCTTAAACTTTGATGAAAGTACTGAAACATTTATTCACTTATTTCATCGAGGGCATGCATTGCTTTGTTAATAAAATAAGTAATTACTTTTAAAAAGAAATATTTCAAATGAAAAACAAAAATGACTTTGGAAAAATCACATAATCTTAAAATAAATTTTCCATTACAGATGGATAATGCAACCCCAGGAGACACATGCTCCCTGGGGTAAAATTGCAATTATCAATAAAAACAAAACAAAAAGCAGTATTAATGCCTAGAGGAAGAAAATCCTAAGTGTGGCTTTTGGCCATTGAGTAAACCAGTGGTACTCAAAGTCCCATCCACAAACACATCAGGAGCCTGTGCCAGAACATAAATTAACATACTGTTCCCTTCTATGAAAAAGCTCACTATCAAAAACAAATAAATGAATCTGATGAAAAGTGTGCTTAATGACTATATTGACTGACATTTTGATGCAAATTAATCACAAACACATAGGTAACCAGAGACTACACTTTGATTAGCACTAAATCCTACATACTTTAATCCTACATAAAAGAGTACTGGAAGGAGAAAGGAGCAGATTGCAAATCAGTTAGAGTTCAATGTTGGCAGTAAAAATCACTCTAGACAAGCTTAAGTAGGAAAGGAATTAATTCAAGGAATTCAGTGCACACAAAAATAGTAAAAGGGGAGAAGCATGAGCATCAAGAAAAGAAGGAACCACTTAGCCAAGTCAAAGACCTTCCACCATAGCACAACCCAAAGATCAGGCAATTATTACTGCCATTGCCACCACTGCTTAACATTCACAGAGCTGCTAACTAGGCAGAGGAATGCTGAGTTCGCTCAGTGCAATAGTGTCTAACCTTCGTGAATTTGGCTTGCCACCTGCACATACAGTCCATCTCTTTTCTGCCTTCCAAATATTACATCTTGTTCAAACAATCTGTCTTGCAACCAAAATCCTAGCTTCAAGGAAGTCTGGCAAATGTAGTCATTAACTTTTCAACCCCTGAAGAGTAAGACTTATAGAAGAGTATGGGAATAGAAGTCAAATACTTGTTGATTACACCTAACCTGAAAAAGAGATGTCTTATAGGAGTGAGTCTTCAAACATAAGAAGGACCTTTGCAGAAGAATAATTAGGCTTATTGTGAGTAGTACCTGAGAGCAGGCTAGAACACTTGATCTGCCATGGTTCACCTCTTTAAAGGGCTGTTTTCTAAAATCCATACCTTTGGATTGAGATCAGTTCTGCTTGGTGTATGTTCACTGTGGGGCCCAGGTTGAAGGAAGAGTAGCCATCCAGGGCATGATTATCTCACGGCGATCAAGCCAAACTACACAAACACATGTAAGGCCTCTGTTCACATCACATCTACCAACACTCCATTGTCAAAAGCAAATCACATGGCCAAGTCCAATATCAATGGAATGTACATTCCACCCACATTGGAAAGACACTGCAATACTACATAGCAAAGGGCATAGGTGTACTTTTCAAGGGAAGTGAAGAATTGGAACCAATAATCCAACAGTTGCCAAAGTCTTTTTCAATGTTGCAGTTCTACATTCTGTAACCTATTATAGAGATTCCTAAAGATGTGTGAACTCCCTCACCTCTCCAGTTACCCACTTTCTTGTCTCCATCAACTCCCCAAACTACTAATCTTAGCCAAGCCTACCCTTTTCTTAACCCTTTTTATCTCAAAGGAAGAATTACCCCTCTCTCCAACCAGGACCCATTTCCAAGCTCTGTTCTAAATTTCAACCCCAAAGTCTCAGAGACTTTGGTTGATCCCTATTCCCATTATTCTCCCTTAAGTCTTCAGCTTGGTTCGTTTACTGACATGTAATCACACATTTGGCTAGTGATGTTAAAAAAAAAAAAAGCTGTCCCCTGGCATTATATCTCCTCTGCACTCAGCAGCACTCTGAAATCTGGCAAATAATGCTCACACCAAGAGCGAGGAGATCTTATTTGCCAAGTTTACTGTTTATTGTTGTAGGGTTTGGTGAGGTGCAGTGAATAGAACTCCTCATCCTTCCTTGAGTTCCACAACAAAACAGAAAAAGGAAAAAAGGATAAAGCTAATATTGAAGAAATATGGCTGCGATGTGGCAGCCAAGTGCAGCTATAAACTTTCTATGCCTTTGGGACCAATCAATCTGAAGATAATTTTGAGTCTTCAGGGCTGGCACACTTAGTCCAGGTTTCTTTCTCATTATCCAGGTGAAAGAAAAAAAGAAAGTACAAATCCCATTCTACCCCAGTGACCAGTGTTGTTCATAGATAAGCTGCAATCAGGAAAAATGAACCTGATTTGAACAATAGCATGAACCTAGGACCCAAGAAAGATATGTGGAAATAGGTGTAAAGTATATGGGTAAATCACCTCTCATGGAGACTAGAGGACTGGAAAACAGGTGCTCCCCTGTAAGAGTTACTTTACAGATCTTTAATTTGCTAGAGCTCTCTGGAATACTTTCACTATTGTTCCTTCTGGGATATTTATACTTCATTCTTCTAGAAAGCTTTTTTCCTTTAACCTCCAAGGGACTTCCTTTTCCAGGTTTTTCCTTTAATACTGTGACTGGTCCTATTTTACCACCTAATGGGGTGATCATGGAGATACTACCCTGGCTATTTTCCCATTCTCCAATATCCCTTGGAAATCCTGTTCACTCCTGTAACTTTCATTGTCACTCATGTACCATAGATCCATAATAAGCAGACGTTTATCTGCCTACCAGCCATTTCACCTCAACATTGCTCATATATATCTCAAATGCAAAATGTCAAAATAGATTTATCATCTTCTCCCCAAAGCAAGCTCTCTCCTCCATTGTCTCTGCCTTTGTGAGTGGCACTTACAATCACCCAGTCTTTCAAGCCAAAATCTTAAGAAACATCCTTACTCCTTATCCACCTCTCCCTCTCTGCCCTCTCCACCACATTACTAGGTCCAGTGTATTTTATTCCCTAAATATCTTTCAAATTAGTTTCCTCACCTCCATTTATACTTCCCTCACCTTGATTTGAACCCTCAATAGTTCCTCAACTACTGGACCCAATTTCAAGTCCCTTATAGTGGATACCTTTTATTTGGGGTTCTTTTCTTTTCTTCTTTTTTTTTCCTATCTGACATCAATTATCTCTCCTTTTTATTAGCAGCACCCTAATTTTGCAGAATGAATATAAGGTGCCAGGTGTATTTTCTTTTTGAAAAATTATTTTTAATTGGTATGACATATAAGGCAGGCCCCATGGGCTGGAATATTTGAGTAACCAAAACTTCCTATTGTTTAATAATGTTGGTGAACAGAAAAATTACAGAATGTGTTGAGGGTCAGGGAATTAGATAACAAAAAAAAATTCTTAAAAAAATTAAATCCACCAAGAGAGAGGATCAAAGATCCTTTGATTTTTTTTTCCTGGTCACTAATAATGTTTTAATAGCCTTGAAGTTCAATTGTATAGTTTCCATGGATTTTGTTTTAAGTGAACATGGTACCTTTGAGTAGTATTGCTTCTGAAACAATATTCAAATTAGTGAAACCCACTCCATAAACTTCTACTATACAAAATTGTGCTTTCATCTTTGTAACTCCCCTGAAACACTTTTCTATCAAAGTAACAAGTTACCTTAGATGTGTTCAAACCCACCTAAACATAAAGTATTCACTTTAGTCTGTTACATACTGTTTCCTCCACCTTATATCCTGGAAAGGAGTCCTTTGGTTTGAAAGCATTGCCAGTGTTTGAGGAAGTAAATCACTTTCAAGTTCAGGGTGAATATTTTCAAAAGGATTTTCAAAGGATTTTAATGACAACACAGTTTCTCTTACCCCACCCTCAGCTCAAACCTAGTTTGAACTTTAATTCAATTCTTCCAAGCTTCAATTCTTAGACTGTAAGGGCTAAGAAGAATTTTTATTCCCATCTAATTCCCACCTATTCATTTTACAGTCAAGGCGACAGAGACGTGGAGAGAGAAAAGCATTTGTTCAAAGCCTTGATCTGTTTGACATATTTGAGATTTACTTCCCTAAAAGTCTTATGATTTTGAACAGCAGGGCATTCAGTAATCCTCAAACTGTGGTACATCTCACCTGATTCTTGGCCTCTGGCTTTAATTCAGGTACTGCTGATGATCCCCCACAAAGGTGAACTTTGGCCTCTTTTTCCTTAAATCTGAAGAGGCCTCTTCAAGCCTTTCTTAGAGGGAGAGAGGAGCCATGGGAGTAGGGATGGATAACTTCAACAAAGGCTGAACAATCAGCCACTGCTTCTAGTGGTTTATACCCTTTCTCAGACTGAGAACAGAATGAGATGTTGATAAAGCCACTGGCTTGTAGAGGCAACTAGGAATCTGAAATGAAAGACAAAAGGATGACATCAGGTCAAGATGGAGACATACGAAGATACACGTTGCCTCCTCACACAACTAAAAGAATGACAACAACAAATTTAAAAACAAAAAACAACCAGACCAGCCAGAAAATTGAACTGTATGAAAGTCCAACAACCAAGGAGTTAAAGAAGAAACACTCATGCAGACTGGTAGGAGGTGTAGAGATGGGCAGCCTGGATGAAGTGGACTCACAGCAAGGTGGCAGCCAGAGGACTGGGTGGGTGAGGTGGTGGCTGGCAGTCCCATAGGTGGTTAAGTGGCGGGGGTTGGAGAACAACTGGGAAGCCATACAGACCACACAACCCAGGGTTCCAGTACAGGGAAATAAAGTCTCAAAACCTCTGGCTCTAAAAATCTGTGGGGGACGTGGCACTAGGAGAAACTGCCGATCTTACAGGAGAGTTCATTGGAGAGACCCACAGTGTCCTAGAATGTAAACAAACCCACGCATCTGGGAATCAGCACCATAAGGTCCCAATTTTCTTGTGGGTAGCAGGGGAAGTGATTGAAAGTGGCCAAGAGCCAAGCAAGCAGCATTCTTCCCTCTCAGACCCCTCCTCTACATACATCACCACAACCCAGCCAAGTGGGTTGCCCCACCCTGGTGAATATCTAAGGCTCCATCCCTTATGATGTAACAGGTGCACCAAAGCAAAGAAATATGCCCAAATGAAAGAAAAGATCAAAATTCCAGAAAAAGACCTAGTGACAAGGAGATACCTAACCAATTAGATGCAGAGTTCAAAACACTGGTAATCAGGATGCTCACAGAAATGGTTGAGTACATTCACAAAATAGAGGAATCAGTGAAGGCTGTTCAAAGTGAAATAAAGAAAAATATACAAGAATCAACAGTGAAGGGAAGGAAACTGGGACTAAAATCAATAATTTGTAACAGAAGGAAGAAATAAAAATGCAACCAGAACAGAATGAAGAAATAAGAATTCAAAAGAATGAGGAGAGGCTGAGAAACCTCTGGGACAACTTAAACATTCCAACATCCAAATCACAGGGCTGCCAGAAGGAGAAGAACAAAAGCAAGAAATTGAAAATCTATTTGAACAAATAATGAGAGAAACTTCCCCAATCTGGCAAAGGAGATAGACTTCCAGGAAGTCCAGGAAGCTCAGAGAGTCCCAAAGGTGTTGGACTCAAGGAGGCACACACCAAGGCACATCATAATTAAATTACACAAGATTAAAGATAAGGAGAGAATCATAAAAGCAACAAGAGAAAAAGAGTGAGTTATTAACAAAGGCATTCCCATAAGACTATCAGCTGATTTCTCAAAAGAAACCTAATAGGCAAGAAGGGGCTGGAAAGAAGTATTCAAAGTCATGAAAGGCAAGGATCTACATCCAAGATTACTCTATCCAGCAAAGCTATCACTTACAATGGAAAGGCAGATAAACTGCTTCCCAGACAAGGTAAAGCTAAAGAAGTTTATCGTCACCAAGCCCTTACTAAATTAAATGTTAAAGAGACTTTTCAAAAAAAAAAAAAAAGATCAATAATATGAACAGTAAAATGACAACAAACCCACAGCTATCAACAACTAAACCAAAAATCAGAAACCAAAACAAACTAAGCAAACAACTAGAACAGGAACAGAATCACAGAAATGGAGATCACATGGAGTCTTATCAGCAGGAAGGGGGCTAGGGGAAAATGGGGGGAAAGGTACAGGGAATAAGAAGCATCAATTATAGGCACAAAATAGACATGGGGGGTAGTAAGAATAGTATAGGAAATGGAGAAGCCAAAGAACTTATATGTAAGACACCAACTAAGGGGACAGGAATGCCCATGGAATGGGTGGTGCAGAGCAGAGGGGAATAAAGGGGAGAAAAAGCTGGAAAAGCTGTAATAGCATAATCAATAAAATATACTTTAAAAAGAGAAAGAGAAAGTGAGGACTCAGGCTGTTCAATATATCTGGGGGGGGGGCATGCAGCAGAATTTTCTCTTCTCCAATCACAAAAATAAAGTGGTCACGGTTTCCCTGTTCCTTTTTGCAACCCCCCTACAAACATATACCCACACAATGACAATAGCCAGTACCTGTCCCATCCAGCTACCTTTTTGTGATTTTGCTATATATTTACACAGTTAATCTGAGGGTAGGAGAACAAAGATATAGTATAATTTCCTGCAAGTATCTTACTCCCATAGAATACCCTGTATTTTGTAACTGCTCTGAAGCCCACATTTGAATTTTTCCTCACTTCCTAGAGTCATTGTCATCTTCAACTGGTATCCTAATTTAATGAATATAATGAAATAGCTGAGATTCCCATAAACATCTTTCTACTTCCCACAAAATGAAAGTGCTCATTTTCCTTTTTTTTTTAGTCACCCAAGAAGACAAGCAAGAAGTAGATTCCAACTCAAAACAAAAAAGAATGCCTATAGTTACATCACAAAATGTGAAATACAACATACCTGAAAGTGACACTGTTTCTGTCACTGCAAGTATTCGAGCAGTGACTGAAGGAACATTTGATCAAGATTTTGTTAAAACATGTTCAACCATCTAGCTAAGGGATAGAACACATGGTCTTTAGAGGGTTTCCAATGCTGAACTCTTTTAGCACAGCTATGGATATACATTAAATGCAGTTACAACATCAATTGGAGAGTAGAGTACAAATAGGAATAGAAAAAGTACAGAACAAACCTTCTTGGAAGCTAGCTAGTGGGTGGATTTCAAGGAGACACCAGTTCTACAAATCAAAACATAAAGGCAGTAAGTCCTTGCTTTAGTCAATATTTATCTTTCAGGTTAATCTGTCTGGAAGTTGAACAAAACAAGAATTAAACACTCTGGCTATCTTCTCTATACACACAATCCCTTAAGCAATGAAAGTTAGATTGGTGTCTGGGTACATAAAAATTGACTATTGGGAATGCCCTTTTTGCAAAGAACATTCTAAAGGCAAAATGGCCTAAAGAGCTTGTAAGAAGTCATTATTTTCTGAGAGTTGAGTACAAATGTAGTTAAGGCAAACAATTGTCATTGAACTCAGCAGCAGCCAATGGAAAGAAACCATTTGTAAAAGTGAATTAATGAGTTAATACAATTACAAAGTGTCATTGATCCTAGACAGTGTGAATGATAACGAGGCTGACTACCTGAACTTCTTTTTCCTTTCTCATCACAGACCAATAAATTTACTTTTATTTTTATTGTCTTTACAGGTAGAAATGTCATGCTATTTGAAAAGCATCCCTCCTACTGTACAGCTTCTTCTTTCAGAGAGGGAACCAGGCAGACAAAATTGTTACAGAATCAAGTGCCGGAAGAAAAAAAAAATGACCTAAGAGATGAGGTCACTTAATATAATAAGGATGAAAAACACTAGTGTAGGACAGGAATATTTGTGAGCATATTTGTGTTACATATTTGTAAGCAGTGCTGTACAAAGGTGGGGGCATTTCATCACTGACATTGTTTACATTGTTACATGAATTGCTGATGCATAATAATAAAACCAACTTTTTGTCCACTTTATTATTGTTTTTTAATTTTATAGAAACAATGCATCTCGTCATTGCTGCACTAGAGCAGAACTTGCCTCCCTCCACCCAAGGTAGGACACTGTTTCTCAGCATTCTCTAGCCTTTTTCTCTCATAGACTCTTCTCTCCAACACAGCTCCTTTGGGAGGAATATTCTATGCTTCTATGCCTGCTGTTCCTTGTGGCGCTTATTTTGCTAGTCAGGACAATGCACAAAAAAAATTTGAAAAATAGAAGGAGCCAAAGATAAGCTAGGGAAATTTTTTCATTGAAAAGAGAGATACTT
>PVKM010021642.1:0-22406 GCA_004027735.1 Carollia perspicillata | reverse complement strand
GAAACATGCTATAAATCTAACATCTTACCATGTTACTAGGAACAATGAATTGAATTTCCATGTCCTCCTCCCATCTGTAAAGAAAGAATTATCCCTGTACCTTTACCAACTATAAAATGTGATTTCTGTAACAACCATAAAATGTGGTGGTGGTGGTCATCAGATTTAACTTAAAATGATACATTCTACTATTTAAAAACAAGACTCCAAAGATGGAATAAAAAGATAATATAATAATTTACAAAATGCTGTGCTAGGCCCTAGCAGCTAAAGGAATGCATTGCTTTATGGGGCTTAAGTTTTCCACTAATCGATATACTCATGTTTGGGAATGAAGTTACCAAATGAAAATCAAATGCTGCACTCTTATCAAATGTCACAAAAGGATGATTAGTTTTCTCTTTAGCTATGAGATGCTCGTCATCTTATAAAGTTAAAAATATTGTAAATAAATAAGATCTTTGTTTATAATGAGAGTTGAGTTGCACAGAAATCTACAATAACTGTAAACATTACACAGACTTTCATTATAATCAATAACCATATCTACTTGGATCTTTAATACTCTCATTAAATGTTATGGATCCCCTCCAAAAAGACCCCAGGTTTTCTCCCAGTCTACTTCATCTGAAAAAGGGCCTCATTATACATTTATTTAATAAAATTCCAGCCCCCACTTGTGTGGCTCAGTGGATTGAGTGCCAGCCTGAGAACCAAAGGGTTGATGGTTCGATTCCCAATCAGGGTACAACAGTAGAGGGCACGTGAGAGGCAACCACACATTAATGCTTCTCTCCTCCCTCCCTTCCCCTCTCTATAAAAATCAACAAATAAAATCTTTAAAAAATAAATTAAATTAAATTTCAGTTTACATCTTCAATCTCCCCTCTTTCCCCATGCCCCACATCAGCAATTTCTATCAATTCTATCATATATTTATATATATGTACATACTCATACCTATCGATCCCACCCCTTCTTGCTAAGGCCACTGCCACTACCCTAATCTAAGCTACCACCTTTTTCTCACATGAATCATTGCAATGGCCTCATATCCTATCTCCCACTTCTGCCCACATAGAATTTATTACTCACAAAGCAGCCTATTTTCAAAAAGTAAATCAGATTATATCACTCCTCTGCTTAAAAGTTTCCAGCAGCTTTCCAATGTTCTTGGAATTCTCAACTTCTTACCATGGTTTCACAGTCCTCCAGAATCTGTCTCCTCCTGAGTACTGTCTCTCATATCTTCTTGTTCATTTCCTTCACCATGCTCATCACAAAATCGTGTTTCTTCACTTGTGTTGCTTTGTTTTCCTTGTAGAAGATTAGCGCCTTGAGGGTAACCCATAAAAGAGATTCAGTAAATACTTGTTTAAAAAATGAAATGTGTCCTACTATTTTAATTTAAACCCACAAGAATTGTATGCCTTTTAAACTTTAACAATTTTAAGAAAATAACCAATATATCTCTAAAAGGATATCATTCCTAATAACCTTAGTATGTAAAATCTTTGAACTGCATGCTACACTACCTATTGGCGTTAATCTTCCACTCTCTGACCACATTTTATGAATAAGACTAAAATTTACAGAAGTTTAAAAGTTAGTACAATTTATATAAATAAGAAGTGGTGAAGTCAGAATGGTGGAGACACACAGCCCTACCATGGTATATAGTAGGGCTTCCAATTCATTTAGTCATTCAACAAACCTTTATCTAGAAGTTACTATATGTAGGTAGTTACTTGATGGAATGTTGTCGGCGAGGAATACAAAGCTGATTAGCATATAGATCGCACCGGAGAGGAACTCAGAGCTCCTCTCTGAGGAACTGTACCATCCACGGTACAGACTCAGGATTGCCTTGTCTGGTGATCAGCGTGTTCTCTGGAGAGAACAAATCACGACACATAGGAGAGTTTATTTCAATTGGGAGTTAGCAGAATTGAAGTCTGGAAAAAACAAGTGCTGTTAAGAAGCGACTTGTTGAGTATTTTAAACACTTTGAAAAAAGCATACCAGCCCTGGCTGGTGTAGCTCAGTGGATTGAGCGCGGGCCTGCAAACCAAAGCATCTCGGTTTGATTCCCAGTCAGGGCACGTGCCTGGGTTACAGGCCAGTTCCCAGCAGGGGACGTACGAGAGGCAACCATACATTGATGTTTCTCTCCTTCTCTCCTTCCCTTCCCCTCTAAAGATAAATAAATAAAATCTTTAAAAATATATCATAAATATCCTATAACTAGATTGGTTAAATTAATTAATTCACAGATACAGAACACACCACACCCCAGCTGCTTGGGAACCCCCTTGTGGCGGGAAGTGTTACCAAACACACTGAGTCATTACATTTTCCCTGTGTAAAGACATTAGGTTTGGCTTCCACACTGCTCAAAATTCTCACGAAGGATTCCTTCAAGCTTCAGTGTTTTACTTGTTCTGTCTGGTTCCTTGCCTCAGCAAATATTTCGACTCATGGAGTTCGCTTATATTTAACTCTTGCAGAAACCCTCTACCATCTACCCTCTACAGCCCAGCTACCATCCCTTATTTTGTTTTACCTCTTCCTAGGAACTAGTTTCTTACCTTCTTATTTTGTTCAACCTGCCTCCTAACACCTCTGCTATTTCATTAGTCATTGAATTCACCCTGCTTGGATGTCAGGACTCACCTGTGCGCAGCTCAACAGCCAACAAGGCCCAGGGCAACAGCACCGTGTTAAAAAAAAAAAAAGAGGCTCAGGTGGTACTTGAAGTGATGGGATTACCTAGGAGAGGAACTAGAAAAAGCGAGAGTTAATCGCAGATGCTCTGATGGAAAATAAGCCACAGATCCCTACGGTCCCCCATTCTTCTACCTGGGCTGGCTTTTTGTGCATGTTCCCTCGTCTAATAAGCTTCAGAAACAAACTCCAAAGCACATCACGAGCCAGCTTTATTTCTCCGACTCCTCTCATCATCACCCTGTGTCTCCCATTCATGCAGTATGTGGGGTGTTCCCTACTCTCACTGTCAGTTCTTAGCACATGTTGTCCTCTTTACTTGAATTACTCTTCCCTTTCTGCCCATCCCTCACTCCCCCATTTCTGGGCAACTTTTGCTATCAGGGTCTCAGATTTAACATAACTTCCTACAAGAACCTTCCCTAACAGCGTCCATCAAGCAAGAAAGATCCTGCTGCTATGTGATCCCAAATTCCCTTGTGCCTCTGTGTCTTCTCAGAGCTCTTTAATAACTACTTGTTTAATCGACCATAATATCTAGTATACTATAAATTCTGAGGGCAGAAATCATGTCTCCCACGCCCCCTAGTGTATGCTAGCAGAGCCTAACATATTGAGTTCATACATAATGGAAACCAGTATTTATTGACTGAGTGAATATATAAATTCTTTTTTTAAGATTTTATTTATTTTACTTCTAGAGAGCGGAAGTGGGGGAGAAAAAGAGGGATAGAAACATCAACATTGTGGTTGCCTCTTGCGCACCCACAACTGGGGACCTGGCCCACAACCCAGGCATGTGCCCTGACTGGTAATCAAACTGATGACCCCTTGGTTCCTAGGCCGGTGCTCAATCCACTGAGGCTCACCAGCCAGGGCTGAATATATAAATTCTTAAAGAGACCAAGCTATGCTCCTCAGTTGACATCTTATACTCCATTTAAATCAAGCCTCAACAATTTAAAAATCACTTGCTCAAAATCTACATTCATTCAGCTGCAACCACTTCCAGAACTACAGGAAACAGCTCATGAAGCTCATGGTTATGAATGTGGGCAAATCTGAGAGAAGCATTGTTCTGAGCTTGAGGAAGAACCCGTCGCTGCCGCCTATTTCTGTCAGTGCACATGGAAATACACCTTTAACCAAAGGAAACCTGGAATGCAGCTCTATTGGCTTTGAAGTCCTGAGTAGAGTAGATGAACTAGTCAGGACTTGCTTTGTCACAACTAAAATAAATTAAATTCAAAATGGTATAATAGAAAGGAAGAAATGAGAGGAAGGACACATTAATTCACATAAAGAGAGCTGGCCTCTTCCCCGGTTCTTCCCAGGACTCCACCAGCATTAGGAATCGCTATCTATCTAGCCATCCACCTAAGGGTTACTTTCTGGCCTCAGCCTCTGTGCTAGCCTCCTTCTTTCAGTGAGAGGGATGTTTACAGTGTTTTCTGCAGACAGATTCAGCACCCTTCTCAACATTCATGCATAAAATCCCAAAGATTTTGAGATCAGACTGGCATCAGACTGGGATCAGACTGGTTTGGGTCAGGAGCCTATTCTCAGACTATTCACTGGAGATAAGAAAATTGGGTATTATCGTAAATTACACCTAAAAATTGAGATCTAAAAGACAAGAATAAGTAGAACCTCGAACAGGATATCTATAAAGACTAGAAACACAGGTAAAGATACATTATATCATCAAGCACATATTCAGTTTGTAAGAAAAACTGACTTTATAGACTTCTTAATGTACTTCTTAGACTAGAATTGTGCTTTTACATGTTCTTTATAAAGGTAAAGGTCAAGATTTTTTGTGACATATTTCTATTTTGCTCCTTGCTTTGGAAAAGAACCACTTTCCTCAACCATCCCTTGGCCAGAATTAAATCTTAATGGCCACCAAGTTCTCAGCCTGGGACCGTTCAGGCTATACACTATTAAAGCAGTGGGGCTTGCAGGCCGCCACATTAAAGCGGAATGCTTCTTAACAGTGGAGTCTCAAAATGCCGTGGCCATCTTGTTACTTGTCCTCACTACCCTGTATTAATTCTTTAAAAAATACGAAGTTGTCAATCCTCAGTCTTGTGTAAGAAATTCTGTCTCGTATATAAGCTTAGTGCAGTAAACTAAGAGATGTCTAGAGATCACCCTTGGACGACACGGTAAAAATGAACCCGAATAGAATTAACATAACTTAAAGGGAACATTCATTTTGATAAACTAAATTGTCTGGGGCAATAGCCACCTGGGCTATCTTGCTCCAGAGTTATTTTATGCTTTTAATCCAACAGAATATTTCTCAGAGCAGGAAAATCACTTTGCGAGATGTTATAAAGGATGCTACAAAATAAGACATGATTCATTTGGACTAAATTTTTTAAAAACTGGTAAAATGGTTGATAAACACCACTCAATGTAAAATTTCCAACCAAATTGAAAAAATTTTTAAGTTTTTGTTTTTAATAAATCTGCTAAGTTACAGTGATATAAATTAATAATGATCTTAAGTTTAAATGTGCATTTGGTGTTTATATCAATTTTTGTATTACCTCTACACACCACATCTTACAGAAAAATATTTGTAAAGGCTGAATATATCATTGGTATGTGCATGGAAAAATCAGTTTCCAGTGAAATAAATAAATACTGCTTTCAAAATTTCCATTTTCTTGGTCCATTTGATAAAATATTCAAAAATAAATTCAGAAAAAACAAATAGTTGCTTTCTTTAATTTGCAGCTTTTTGTTGCTGTTTCTGTTATGTGTTAGGCACTTTGCCTGGTTTTTTTTTTTTTAAGATTTTATTTATTTATTTATTTTTAGAGAGAGGGGAAGGGAGGGAGAAAGAGAGGGACAGAAACAGTCAGTGTGTGGTTGCCTCTCATGCACTCCCTACCAGGGTCCTGGCCCACAACCCAGGCATGTGCCCCGACTGGAAATCAAACCGGCGACCCTTTGATTCTCAGGCTGGTGCACAATCCACTGAGCCATACCAGCCAGGGCACTTTGCCTGGTTTTTTATAGCTGTAGTTTAATCGTTGAAACCTTGCAAGGCAAGCATTAATATTCCCATTTTACAGATAAGAAAACAGAGACTCGGTTAACTTGCAACCTGTCCAAGGTCACACAGGCCACACAGTAAACAGCACAGTCCGGCTCCACATCAGGTCTATGTAGTTCTTTCCTGTGCTGTTTCCTTGGGCCTCGCAGGTCCAAGCAAAACAAATGACATGAGTTGGCAATTAGCTACTGCTACACGGTGTGTTTGCTCTCCAGTGGTCTCAGCTGTAGCTCTTTTCATGTCTATTACAGAAAAGAGATTCAAATCCAGGCAGATGATTAAATTTAACATCTTTTCAGTTCATTGAGGACACAGCAGCATTCTGAAATTTCAACTACTCTGGAAAATCTCCACTTCTTCCACAGAAGTATTCAAGCCAACAGCAGGTAGAAAAATATCTTCTCTCTGTATTACAATCTTAAAGTTTCTTCAAGTCTTAAGGAGATAACGTGGTGAGTTTTTTTAAAGAAATAACCAAGATTCTAGTATCCTGGTCTTCTAGTTAAATTTTTTTTTTAAATGTGTCCGTACTGTTTCTTAAGGATTGAAATAAATGTTTTCCCAAAAGATAGATAATCAAGTCCTACATGTAGCAGTCACTATATTTAATAGAACTGCTCTACAGTTCACCTCTATATTTACTTAAACTATTTTTCTGTCATTGCTAGACTTTAAGCCATTCCTGGTTACTATCTTTTAAATATTACTCAAAATAGGACACGGTAAACATATGCTTTTCCATGTGCAGCTAGCCAAAGCAGAGTAAAATGAGACCATTAACTTCTCTGTAATTTAGGCTTGACAATAATTCAGTTTTAAGATTATTTAAACTTGCAGGTATTCTTCGGTTTTTCAGACATGTATTCTTTTGATCCTGACACCCTCCATTTGTACAGCTGAACTTCAAATGAAGACAAAAACTTTGGATCTTGATTCTGTCGTGTGGAACAAAGTGTTCAATTTTTTCCCTTTGCCTTAATTACAAATCTGACAAGCTTGCCTTCAATAGCATTATTCAAATCTGTAACAAATCTGTTTAACTGAAGCCACAGGCAAAGCCTTGTGTCACTACATGAGAAACTCATTAGTCAAGATCGTCTGGATTCAGTTGTTAGAGCAGCCAAGAGTTTAACTTTATTCCTGGTCAAAAGTGAAGGTAGTCAAGCTCTTGATCCAGGTAATTATACGATTGTGACCACACACCAACCTGTGTGCTTCTAGTTGCAAAATGCACTCAACTAAAAATTTCTAACACTGTACTGCAAAATACTGAAAACCAGCATTGCAACCTCATTCAAAACTGTGTACAAAGTCTTTGGGTCACAGGTCTCTTTCCCTAATCAGCATGGTCACCCCTGCCATGGCAGGCTCATTCTCTAGAGACATTGAACAGAAGAGGCTCAGAACTCTCCAGATAGAAGTCCTGGGTGAGGTGGGCATAAATCTGAGAAGAGGGATTCTGTGAAAGAGCACCTACTTAATGGGGGAATCTTAAGCCACCTTTCCATACATGAGTCCCAGAATGATGGCATGTGGGCATCTTCTTCCCCAGAGATAGGAAGGTTCTTCTCTGGAGAAACTGAACCTGAATTCAACCTCCAGAAAAAGACAAAGTCTGAAATGACTGACTTGCTGCCTGATCATCTAAGATAGTTTCATAGTCACATTTGCAAATTCTTTCCCTCCTCAGTAATGCAATTCATTTGAACTTGGAAACTTCAGAGTCCTTTTAAAGCTAGTACCCACTTTATTAAGTATTTCCTCCTGTCTATTAAGATTCAGTTCCCTCTTAACAGAACTATTTTGCTTCCTTTTCAAAAATACAGGAACTCATCAGAAAATGGCCCCATATTTTAAAATAGTAATAATTCAGTAAATTAGAATTATCAACTCCCGAATTGAGTTAGAATCTAGATATTTGAGATTAAATCAGCCCTAAAAAGTTTAGCTCTATTCTTCCATACATTTCCTAGGTAGAGAAAAGAGCTCCTTCAAGACCCTTCACTGAAACAGGTGAATGGAATCTCCCACAATAGACAGACCAATAAATACATGTTGAAACTGTTAAATAAATAAAGCAAATGAAGCACTTACAAAAAATAGAATCATTCCTTTTATTATAAAACTTAATAATTTAACCATTTCTGTACTTTTCCTTACAAGAATAAAATAAAAGGTGACAGCTGATGTTCAAAACTGGAAACTAGATAATCAGACAGAAAAAACACATTTATTTTAATAGCTCAAAGTGCAAATACAAATCAGTTCACAAAGTTTCAAGGTACAGCTTTAAGTGTAATAAAAACCTGATTTTCAAAAATTAATGGGTAAATAGCAGAAATAAAGCTTCATTTTTTAAAAAATTCAAGGAACATGAAAACTTTTAGACTAAAATATTCCACTTACATCAATTCAGAAATACCTAGACGCCGGTAGTACATTGGAACCATGAGGATTTCCCAAACAACAGAAATCACCCCAAACGAGTCAGCTGCAGACCAGCGTGGAAACTCGCGGTTCTGGCCAGCTCTGATTTTTGCAGCCTCATCCACACCGGATCAATCGATGCCATTCAACCCATGATATTTTGATCTTTAGGCAAACTCTAAAAAATGTTTAAAGTTCCACATGAGCCCAATATCCACTGTTAAAGAGTTTTTCAAATGGTCACTGTATATTTAAAATATTGAAAGACCAGTATCAATTTCAGGCCTCTGGTGTTACTGGAGGGGAAAAGACATAGATCTTCTATTACTTAAAACCTTTGTGTAAGGTTAGCGACATGGTGTTTGAGACTTCCTTACTTATTCTACCCATACAGAACCTGAATGGAAAGTAGAAAAAGTTCCCACTAGGAAGACAAAGGTTAATTTTTATCACTCAGCAGACAAGACCTATGCTTATTTCTGCTCCCCAGAGGCAATGTTAGCTACTAGTTTTAATTCAAGAAAATGTACATCTTCAGGAAGTGTTACATATATATTTATTCAGTCTTTTTCTCAGTCTTCTTCATCCTTTCCATATAGGCAATAAATTGAGAGTCTGTTCCAAAAAGTCGATCCCACCATGTAAACGTTGACGCGTAGTTTCCGATGAAGTTCATGTGGTGGAAATCGTGGTGCCGAGAACCAGCATAGAAAGGGATGAGGTTTAAAGGGTTGAGAGGAATGTCATAACCACTGCAATAAAAATAACCGTGATTATGAAGAAACAATTGATATTTTCACTGACAGTCACATTAATTCAAACATTCCACTTTACCTAAGTCACTTTATTTCTAATATGCTGACAAAAGCCAAAAACTTAACAGAACGTACTGCATATTACAGAAACCACTTAAGAAATTTTTAAAAATCTATGGAAATTATATATTATATTAAATCACGCATTTTAATAATTGTCTAGGAATTTTCTTCAAGGATATATACACACACAGAAACATTCTGTTTGCAGTCCATGGCTTAATAATGATATTCCTTCATATTAGGATGCAGCTGTATATAAAGTAAAATATGGTAAACTGATATTCCGCTGGGTATGAGTTTTTGGTTGTTAACTATCTTTGAAACTATTTTTGTATAACAGGTATTATAGTGTCAGGAAATGAAGACGAGGGACTATAGTAATGACTAGATTTTTCTCATGAATTATTTTTTTGTTTCAGAGGAAGAGCTTCCTCACCATAACCTGTAACACCTACAATCATATGTCTTCGAGAAAAGGTTACACGACATTAGTATCAAGCATTAGAAAGGTCAGACTTGAGAATCACTATGTGAAACTTTTACTTTAGTCAATGACAAGTTGGAATTAAATGCACCACAATTAATTAAAATATAAGTGTGCTTTCTATAGCTGGAAGAGCACACACTTTTTAAAAGAATACCATTTAGAGTAGCCCCTCCTTTATTTATAACATGTATCTAAAATCTGACAGCCAGATATACACCAGTCCAAATTACCCCAATCACTCCCTCCCTTGAGAAGGCTGAGAGGGAAGGAAAGAGGAAAGAACAATGAAAGGAAAGAGAGAGAGAGAGAGAGATGGCACTTAACAATTATCTACAGAAGAACAGTCTCTGCCTAGAATTAGATTTGTTTTGCTACTTTAGTGGTTTAAAAATAATTCTTAGAATTTAATATTCTGCTTTCATGAGTATAGCAATAAGTCCCAAGTCAAAAATGCAATAAATATAATTTTAAAATTGTGAAAAATTAGGATGTTAGGTATTTTAAAAAGGTATTACACATAAATAATTTACCACAAAACATCTTCCAAGCAACAGAAAAGAAGCAGGTGAAATACATAAATGTTACAAGTAATAATTTCATCAGTGCTGGGCAGTGAGACAATAAATACTCTTACTCAGTGAAGGCTAACTGATTCAATGTTCTTTTCAAGAGTTAGGCTTAGATTCATTACAGAAGGATAAAGGATTGCGAACCCTGAATTATGGTATTTAACCAAATCTTTAGGAAAACCACATGAACAGTTTCACTTGAATAGTGTTTCAGGAAGACCTAAGCGAGACATGAAACCTAAGAGCCATAAAAATAACTGATTTTACTAGGGGAAAGTTAAAAACTTCAGTACTAGAAAAGAATCACCAAGAGTTAAAATTCAGCGACAGACGGATAGAAAACATTTAGAACATATGTAACCAACAAAGCTTACACAAACCAATAGGCGTTAAGACATATAACCTAACAGAAAAATGAGCAAAGGACATAAAAAGGTAACTCAAAGAAAAAATACTACTGATCAATAAGCGCACAAAGAGACACACAGCCTCACAGGGCCCTGGAGGAACGCACGTGGATACAGCACTGAAAGCCTTGTCCTCTCACTGACAAAGAGGAAAAAGACAGTACTACCCAGCTTTGGAAGGGCGTACAGGGAGGGAAAGCTTTCTTCCGTATTTCTGCTGGGAATGTAAATAGGGACCATTTTGGAGGGCAGTTTTGAAGTACCTATCAAAATTTTATTTCATTTAACCAAAAAGAACTTACACTCCCTGTTAAAATGACATAGCCACAGACAGGGATATGAAAAGTCTCTGTTATTTGAACTTCCATCCCATGGTTATGCTGTCTTGTTTTCTTAAAAATAACAATGCTGCCCTGGCTGGCGTAGCTCAGTGGATTGAGCGCGGGCCTGCGAGCTAAATGATCGCGGTTTGATTCCCAGTCAGGGCACATGCCTGGGTTGCAGGCCAGTGCCCAGCGGGGGACGCACGAGAGGCAACCATACATTGATATTTCTCTCCCTCTCTCCTTCCCTTCCCCTCTAAAAATAAATAAAATATTTTTTAGAAAATAACAATACTAACAAAATTAACTTCTCTTATTAGTCTACTTATATATAACCTTATGACCACGAAAATAAAGACATTTGATGACACCTCATGCCAGGACAGAACCCAGAGCTCACCTGTGGACATCGATAGTTTCTAGCAAACGAATGGTCACCCAGGCCCAAAGAAGAACTACATGATCGCATAAAAGAATGATTCCAATGAAAAATCCAGTTCCAAGAATCAGGGTTTCCAGGGGATGTGCATATTCAGCTTCCATTCCAAATGGAGCCTAAAAGAAATAGGTAAGAATTCCTTAGTATACTGTGACAGCTAATTTTATGCATCAGCTTGGATAGGCCCTAGTGTCCAGTTGCTTAGGCAATCAATCTGGACGTTGCTGTGAAGGTATTTTTAGATGTGGCAAACACTTATATCAGCAGACTCAGAGTAAAGGAGATTACCCATTACAATGCTACTGGGCTTCATCCAATCAGTTGAAGGCCTTAAAAGCAAAGACTAAGGTTTGCTGAGGAAGGGGTTTTTAAAAGGCTGCAACAGAGAAGCCCTGCTGGAGTTTCCAGCCCGCTGCCCTGTGGAATTCAGACCTAAGACTGTTACATCAACTCTACCTCGATTTCCAGCCTGTGGGTTCCCTGCAGATTTCAGACTTGCCAATCCCCACAATCCAATGACCCAATTCCTCAAAATAGGTACCAGTAATCTCTGTGTATATGTATCTTTTATTCTTTCTTTTTCTCCAGAAACCCTAATACATATATTCTAATTTATTTATGAATACAGTTTGTAAATTATATTATTTCTATATGTAATGATAATACGTCTAGTCATACATATATAAACAGTAAAAATAATTCTCAATAAAAAACATTCATGATGTTTTTGTTCCTACCAAACAGCCAAAGGTCTAGTAGGAAGGTCCTTAATAATATTTCAATATCTTTGATATCTTAAGATAAAGGCATTAAACAATTGACTTGAACGCTAATTTTGGTTTATGCATCTGAATTTGTTCTGCCAAGAAAGGGATGACTGGTTTAGCATATATTTAGCATACCATGTAATCAGGGTCAATGTGCAACACAACATCACCAGTTTGACAAACCTGCATCGAAAGCAGTTCTGTTAAAAAGCCAGTTTTTAAGACTCAAATACAGAGAACAGACTACTGGTTGCCAGAGGGAAAGGGGTTAGGGAACTGGATGAAAAAGATGAAGGGATGGGGAAGCACAGATCAGTAGTCACAAAACAGTCAAGGGGATACAAAGTACGGCACAGGGAATAGCGTCAATAATACCATCACTGTGTAAGGTGACAGGTACTAAAAATATCAGGGGAAACACTTGTAAAGCGTGATTGTTTAACTGCTATGCTTTATACCTGAGACTAGACTAATACAAAATAATATTGAATGTAAACTGTAAGTGGGAAAAAAAAACATTTTTTTAAACATTTTCTATGGGAGTCAGCAATATGGTGAAAATATGTTAAAACTAAATTGGTAATTGTTTTAGAAGTTTAAAGATTAAAGGTTTGTTGTTTTGGGGGTCCCATTTTAAAAACTCCATACCACAATCGCTTCTAACCAAACTGCCAGGTCACCAACTGTGTCAGGATACAGCTCTGTCCACAAAGATCAGAGTATGAACTATTTCATGTAACATTTTCTTCTTTCGGGTCTCAATTTACCATGAAATAAGACACTAAAGGAAATTTGTAGCACTGGCCTGGTAGCTCAGTTGGTTAGAGTGTCATCCCAATATGCCAAGGTTGTAGGTTCACGCCGCAGTCAGGACACATACAAGAATCAACCAATGAATGCATAAATAAGTAGGACAACAAATCGATGTTTCTTTCTCTCTCTCAAATAAATAATTAAAAAAAAAAGAAGGAAAATCTGTAGAACTGGCCATGTCTGTGTAGGTATGAGAAACATTCTTAATAATCATGCAAAAGGAGAAATAAATAAACAACATTTTTTAAAATGCTCAGGAAGTTAAAGATGACATTTTGCCTCTAACAGAAAAAGTATTAAATATAATTCTAACATACCTGAAACTCATGATGAATTTTATGAATATATTTATATATTTTTTTGTGGTGTAAGAGCCTATGTAGAAAATAGTGCCAGGTGTCCTCAATCACCGCACAACCAAAGCATCTTGCCAAAAGCATATACCTTTAGGATGAAAATACTGTCATGAGTATAAAGTGCAATCTAGACTTTTACTTGGGACTACTGCTTGATTTGATTTACATAAAATCAAATACTCATTTACCAGCTTAACCTAATTGGATATATTGATCAATAAATTCTCAAAACTGCTAGATACAAGGTAGCTACATGATACCATCCCCCAAAAAAGAGTTACATACATTATATAGAAAAAGTACAGCCCTGGCTGGTGTGACTCAGTGGACTGAGAGCCTGCCTGTGAACTGAAAGGTTGCCAGTCTGATTCCTGGTTGGGGCATATGCCTGGGTTATGGGCCAGGTCCCCAATTGGGGGTGCGTGAGAGGCAATTCTCACATATCAGTGTTTCTCTCTCTCTCTCTTTCTCCCTTCCTTCCCCTGTCTTTGAAAACAAATAAATAAAATCTTTAAAAAAGAAAAAGTACATCTCTATATTGGTATGTGTATTCAGTCATGTCAGGAACATATACTTGAATACAAACATTGGAACACAAATACCTATGCTCAGATAATACATATGTGTCTATATGGACACAATTTTTATAAACCTCACAAACTATTCTCATTGTTTTCATTCATTTTAGACTGAAAATGTAATTATTTTTTTGTTAGTACAAGCACCTTCCAATAAAGTATTACACTAAAATAGAGAAAGATCTAAAAATAGGAACATTTTAAGTTTCTGCCATGGTTTACTTTCCTACATTTATTTACTTTCAAAGTTTAGAACAAAGAAACAGTAACTAAATCAAGAAAAAAGATAAACATTACGAATATTTTAACTGGGTGGCAAGTAATGACTGAGTATAAAAATCAAATCTTTATTAAAGATTTGTTTGTGTCTACATACCATCTTGGCATACTTTCCCAACCATAAGGAATATTGAAATACTCTGTAAAATAATAAGTTCCACAAATCAAAGGAAGCTGGATACAAAAGTGATTAAAGAGAAGTACTTTAAAGCATTTCCATTGGTTTCCCCATGTTTCTGGTTTATCCTACAGAGAAAAAGCACAAATATTCAATATTAGTCTCTGTTAATAGTAGCCTGACATCCAGAAGTAAATTCCTAATTTTTTCTCTAATGTTTAATAAGACCTTAATTCTTTTATTTGATTAATTGTTTTGTGAATTCTATATCACAGTTACTATGTTACAGTAAATAAAGCCCAGGAATCACAATATTCTCCCCTCTAAATTCCTGACAACTACCGACACTAACTTAGATAAAGAAATCGTTACCAGACAAGCCCAGGCACAATGAACATCAATCAGATCTCAAACCAAAGAAGCAGCACAGAATGAACATCTCCCTGGTCTGTGCTGCCCATGGATCCTTCACTTCTTTTATCAGGAATGTCAGAGAAGAAACGTCATGTGGAGATTACAATTGGGTCGCCCAGCTACTGAAGCAACTGTATCAGCAGCACTGAAAGCCTTTACTACACAGGTATATCGATGCTTCCAGACATTTGGCAGTATTCATTCCCAGAAATCAGCACATTTTTGTTCATATACAATAACAGAATTATAAACTCTGAGCTGGAAGAATTTCAGAGATATGTCCATTGGTTCCCAAAGAATGGAGAGCTACTGCCCACAGGTGAAGTTCAAAGATTAATGGCAAAATGAGTAAAGTGAGATCAATGTAGTAAAATGCTCACTAAAATCTCATCAGGATACTAAACTAGCTTAGCAGGCCATCTTAAAAAGAAAAATAAAATACTAAATTTATTCAATTTAAAGGGCTACACTTACATAAGAAAAAGTGCTTTTGGCCTCATAAAAAGATGGTGATAATAAAAAAATCACTGCTTTGTTTTAAATATCCTTACTTAAAAATCCAGAAATCTGCCAATGAAATTTTTTTCAACCATACCACAAATCTCAAGTATGGGAGCTACTGGTCAGCGGAAGCCAGGAGACCCACTACCTTGCCCAGATCACAGTTATTAGCAGAACTGGGACTAACTGAAATCTAGGTCTCCAGTTCTGTTCTGTTCTTGAAATTTTTAGTTACTTTCCCTGACTAAAACAAAAACAAAAAAAAAAGGAAAAGCATTAAACTGTGAATCAAATCCAGAGAGCTGGGTGGTCTCTAATCTCAGGACCACAACTAACCAGTTAGCTAGCTCTGTGATACAAGTCAGTTTTCTCAACAATACAGTGTGGGAATTCCAGAATTTATAATTGTCTATTTCTATTCTGAGCATTATCACCCTACCCTCCTCCAAACCTCCAGTCTGTAACTGGAGACAAAATATATGGAAGATTCTGGCTTGAGCTGGCAATGGCACTGTTTCCAATAGGAACTGTTTAACAGACTTTTAATATCCTGGCTAGAATCTGATACCTATGTAATGCAGAAATTAACACAAAAATTAATCAATTATAGTAAAATCATATGCTATACTGTTTCAAGTGTATATAAATTAGTTTCAAAGATAGTTAACCACCAAAAAACTCATACCCAGCAGAATATCAGTTTACCATATTTTACTTTATATATAGCTGCATCCTAATATGAAGGAATATCATTATTAGGCCACAGACCGCAAAAACAATGCTGTTAATATACATATCCTTGAATTCCTAGACAATTATTAAAATGTGTGACTTCCTAAAAAGAAATAGATTCTACAAGGTCTACTTCATTACGTGTTTATTCCTGTACATTACCCCCTGATTAGTACGCATGTGTATTAACAGTCACACTGTCTATTCTTTTTGAAAGCAGAAAGTCTTTACTGCTATTTCATCACCAACAGCAACTTCTTCCTGTACCCTCAATGTTTCAGGGTATCTGCCTTCAAAATTCATTAACATGTAACTAACTTGCAATGATTTTTAATCCCCATATATTGTGAAAATTTGTACTGATTTACCATCACAATTTATTTTAGTATGAAAAAAAAGCTCAAAGCAAAACCATGAATGGCTGTCAAACTCAAAGGAAGACGTGCTGAGGACAGACGTGAAGCCATACTACCCAGCCCTTTAACCTGTTTACAAATGACCACCAGTAACCAACTAGATGATTGCTTGTCCTTTCTTTTCCCATACTTTATTTTCAAGCCACTCATAAAACATTGACTGGAAGAGGTCTTCCTTTCTTTGGAAAGGTTAACACCTCCGACCAACGATTCAACTACAGATAGCAAAGGACAATGATACCTTGGCCCCACTGTGCATACAATGAATCAGACACATAAGCAAATCAATGGGTAACACAGGGTAGCCAGAATCACCCCACACATGCACGAGAACTTGGGCACCCGAACTAAACTCTCCTTTCAAGGCAAGCCCTTGTATAAAAAACATTTTGGAACTTCTGTGTCCTCAACTGAGGGTAACAGGATAGTCTCTTCTGGGCCATGTCCCTTTTTATTCCCTCCCCACTTTCCCTTTGTCCTTCCTTCCTTTGGCTTGGAGCCCACAGGCACCTGACCCCCTGCACGAGTCCCAGAGAATACCGCTATCGGTACTGGCTGAAAGTGAGACTCACTGGAAGAGACAGTGAAACCAAGAGACTGAGAGAGAGAATGTGTGCACTGCCACCCCACGCAGACTCGGCGAGTGCAAGTTAGTCTCCATAGCTGAACACTCTCAAGATGTTTACTTCCAAGCAAGGCTGTGTGTGCTCTGGAGCTTAGTTTGGCATGACTTTTTAGAGAAGTAAACAGTAAGCATGAGAAACTAGCATGGGTTCACCAAGTGCTGATAAATCCTCTCTGATAAGCTAAGTCTCGATTCCTTCCTGCAAGCTCCCAAGCTCTTTAGAAGATGTCACATCTACTTAAAGCACAACTTAACAAATTATTCTTGAAACAGTATCAATAATGACCTAAGGCTGTACCATCCAATGCTGGTAGCAACTAGCAACAAGTGACTACTGGATACTTTAAATATGGCTAAACTGAGATGAACTAAAATTAGTCTAAAATACATGCTGGATTTCAAAGATAGTGATGAGAATTAGAATGTAACTCGTTAAGCACTTTTTAATTCTGATTACTTGTTGAAATTTGATAATCGTTTAGATTTGCTTTGTTAAGTAAAATGTATTTTAAAATTAATTTTCCTATTTCTTTTTACATTTTTATGTATTCTACTAGAAAATTTAAAGTTACATTTGTGGCTCTGGCTGCTGTGGCTCAGTGGATTGAGTGCTGCTGGCCTGTGAACCAAAGGGTCGCTGTTCAATTCCCAGTTGGGGCACATGCCTGGGTTGTAGGCCAGGTCCCCAGCTGGGGGTGTGTAAGAGGCAACTGGTTACACATTGATGTTTCTCTCCCTCTCCTTCTCTCTCCCTACCTCTCTCTCTAAAAATTATATATGTGACTGAATTATATTTCTGTCGACAGCCCTGATCTAAAGTCTCTCAAAACAAAGTCCTAATTACTTTAAAAATATTCAACAGTAATGATAATACTCCACTCTGAGTCCATCATACTCACCTTTTGAATTTTGTACTTCTTCATGTAAGGTATAAATTGAAACAAAAACCCAGGTAAACAGAACAAGAAATAAAGGGCTTCGTGAACTATCAGGGAGCCCCATGTTGCAATCTGGAACTTTGTGTAATTGTCCAACATATAGTTCCAAGCATTTTTAAATGGTTCTTGCAGAGGGTTCTCGGGTAAAAGTGAATCTACATACTCCACAGCCAAGGACGCTGAACTAAAGATGCTGACACTTTCATTTGTTGCCATTTTTCAAATCTCTGTGCACGGCCTTATAATTCTGTAAACATAAATAAATACATAAATAAGCAAGACTGCAAGCAAAACAATGAAATTCTAAGAAAATCGTTTCAAAAATGTATCTTTGATAATGGTAAAAATAACAATTACTAAAGAAGCACCAATTCTCAGGTTCTAAACATGTAGCTAAAAAAAATACAAGTGTACTGAATGGATGTCATCACCATCTCCATTTGTAGAAACTGATTTCAAAGCCACGTTATATATCCTGGTTTCACTTCAGACTGCATAAATCTTTCACTGTGTACTAAATACACATATAATAAACTATTTTTAAAATTAAAAAAAGGTCATGTTAACTCCTAAGAGCAAGGTCAAAGAGAGTAACAATGGATAAAGAATTTCAAACTTTCCTTGAATAGACTTTTTAGTGTAGTCTCCAAGGAACAACTTGTATGTAATTTCAATGGGCAATAATGAAGTTTAAAGGTCACTTAAGCCCTAACAGGTGTGGCTCAGTTGGTTGGGTGTCATCCCGCAAAGCCAGTTCCATTCCTGGTCAGGGCATATGCCTGGATTGTGGAATTACTGTGTGAAAGACAACTGATTGATGTTTCTCTCCCTCTCTTTCTCCCTCCCTTCCCTTCTCTCTAAAAATAAAGAAATAAAATCTTTTTAAAAAAGGAAATAAAATCTTTTTTAAAATGTCACTTAGCAGCAAAAGAACCTACAAAGAAAAAGCCTGCCAAATATGATGACATAAAAATTACATACTTCTGCCCTGGCTGGTGTGGCTCAATAGACTGAATGCCGACCTGTGAACCAAAGGGTCACTGGTTCGATTCCCAGTCCAGGCACATGCCTGGGTCGCAGGCCAGCTCCTCAGTAGGGAGCATTCAAGAGGCAACCACACATTGATGTTTCTCTTCCTCTTTTTCCCTCCTTTCCCCCTCTCTAAAAAGAGATAAATAAAATCTTTTAAAAAATTACATACTTCTGAATGGGGAAGAAAAAAGATTACAAATAGAGTCAAAGATCATACTTACGACAAAAGGCTACAAGATATGCTTAGGAAAAGCCCCAAAACCCAACAGTAAAATGACAAAGCCCATGCACACTTCGTTCACAGAAAAATAAATGCAAATGCTCAGTAAACAAAGAAGCAGTTGAATCTGACTGAAATAAGGAAATGAATCCTAAACAAAAATCTTCACATGTCACAGTGCTCAGTGGTACCCTGTACTGGTGATGGTTAAGTGTAATAATTTGGGGAAACAGGCATCATTACACATTGTTGATGGGGTGGAAAGTGTGTATGTGGGGGCGGGGCAGGGGCAGAGGGTGGGGAAGACTAGTACATCTTAATGGAAAAAAATCACAGTATCTCTCACAATTCAACATGAATACACCATTGACCCAGCAATTTTCTCATTTCAGTGCACAAAAAACTTGTATGCTAAAATTGAAAGAAGCACTGATTATAACAGGAAAAACAGAGAAAAAATAAAAGTAAATCCACCAGAAAAAAAATGAGTTAATAAATTCTAAGGTCTTCCAGAGAATTATACAGCCACTTGAAAGAATTAGGAAGATCTTTCTGTTCTACACAGAAAGATGCCTAAGATCCAGTGTTAAGTGAATCAGCAAGTTACACAATACGCATAGCAGGAGCTATGTTTTTGTCCAAGTCATGTATTTTACTTATGCACTTCCATGCATCTGTATGCACATACAGACACACACACACACACACACACACACACAAATATAGAAAATGTACAGAAGAAAACAGGGAACAGTTCAGAGTGGTGACCTTTAGGAAAAGGGATCAAGAGGTGTAACAGGTCTGCATCGTGCTCATGTGCACACACAGTGCGGGGGTTGTTAGAAGAAGAGGAAAAAACTTCTAGTTATTTTATACCTTATAATTTTTTTCATGAGCATGTTTTACTTATATAATAAATAAGCTTAATAGGTTACCGAGTGAAAAAACAGAGAAACTTATCCAACTTCCTCAGGTCTCTGAATTCACTTTGCAACCTTACTCTTTTGTTTAATTCTCAAGTGACTGACCCCTCGGAGACTATCATGTTGTGTCCTGTGCCATCCCAACCTCAAAACTTCTCTTGGCTCACTCAGCCTCTCCTCTAAGATTGACTAGGCTTGTGTTCATGTCTTACCTCCTCAAGAACTTGTCCAGCACTCACTTTACCTTTCTTATTGTTTGTCCCTCTTCACTGAGTCTATCCCTGACTCAAACTTAAAAACATACTCAAGTCTTCCTTCCCTGAGGAAAGCTTTCCTAATCTCTATCATCTCTCTCCCCCCTAAGCCACTGTCCCATGTTTTCTTTCTTTGAACCAACCAACTTCTTTTTCAAAGTGATTGATACGAAGCCTCTGATGGCTTAACTCTCACACACACAACTCATTGGACTACTTGGAATCTAGCTATCTTCAAAGATCTTCTAAATTGTGAAATAAGTCATTCCGATCCTCACTTTTCATGACATGATTACCAAGCCTGATAATGCTGAAGCAACACCACTTACCAGCTGTGTGACTTTGAACAAGTTACGTAACTCCTCCGAGCCTTAGTTTTATCATATGCAAAATATAAAGAACAATGGCATCTAGATAGTGGGGATCTTTTCCCAATGTCAAATCACCACGAGGTACACTTTAAATATCTTACAATTTTATCTGTCAATTATACCTCAATAAAACTGAAAAAGAAAAATAAAAACAATAGTTCTTCCACTGAGTCCAAGAAAGAATGCATGTGAAGCACTCAGCACAGGGCCTGACAGTAATTCTAAGAAGCTAACAATTACTGAGCATTTCCTATGTGCCAGGAGCACATGCTCTCTCTATATTAAAGACTTGAATCCTTACCACTCTTTCATGAGGTAGGCAGGTACTTTTATTATCCCCATTTTCTAAATGATAAACCCAGGATTAGAAAGATCACGCAACTTTCCCAAGTCACAAAAATGCTAAGTGGGGAAGCCTATGCTATCATCCATTACTCTATACTTTAATCACAAGTAACAGTGCACACAATAAATATAGGAAGAGAAGAATAATTCCTACAGTTTACCCAAGCCTCTTAAAAGAGTATCCTTTACAGGCTGACCTCCTGTTCATATTTCCCAGCAACTCCAATCAGCTTTCTATTCTCCTCACTGCCCTGAATTTACTCTTACTAAAATCACTGAGGATCTCCTAGCTGCCTAATCCAACAAACATTCTGTCGAGTTTATTTTATTTACCTAGTCGGGAAGATCTGACACTATCTCTCATTAAACTGCTCTCATTAAAATACCTTTTTTCTGCCTGCCTGGTGTAGCTCAGTGGATTGAGCACAGGCCTGTGAAGCAAAGGGTTGCTGGTTCCATTCCCGGTCAGGGCACATGCCTGGGTTGCAGGCCAGGTCCCCAGTAGGGGGTGCACAAGAGGCAAGCGCACATTGATGTTTCTCTCCCACTCTTTCTCCTTCCCTTCCCCTCTCTCTAAAAATAAATAAATAAAATATTAAAATATTTTCTTTCCTTGGTTCTTGGTGTTACGAGAACAAAGAGGACCAGAAAGAACTCCTGGAGAAAGACTATCTAAACTGGACCCAGAGCATGATGGGAGGAGACCAGATTAAAAGTGAGAAAAGTAGGGGGAACCTCAGCTCCAGAGACTCAACCAGGACACGAGAAAGGATACACAGGACTTTCTAATTCAGTAGTCTGTGGTACAGCTTTTGAGAAGGGAAGACTTGACAACGGAGGCTGTGAAGTTTTCCAGCGATGCTTTCCTTACTCCTTTCTAGTAATAATCTGGTAATGCCATTTACCTTGGGTGTTCTTAAATATTCTGTTTTTTTAAAGTCAGCAAATATCCACAGTCTCTATTTCCTGCCCCCTCCCCTAAACCCCAGGTTCTAATTATCCAAATCTACTGGCTAGCTCCAATTAGACAGTCTGGAGGCACGTAAAACTCATCACATCCAAAAGTTCAGCAACTGCTCCTCACGACCCTGCCCACGTACTCTCCACCTCCCTTGATACCCAACGTTTAAACTGCACGTTCACCTACTTAGTCATCTCTGACGGAATGCTGTAAGTCTCTCCTGCCTCTGTTAACTAGGTAAAGTCTTGAAACTCTCTCTCGGTACAGAGATACCTGGTTTAACTAACATTCAGGAGCTTACTCTCCACACACAAGGGAGGAAAATGGGCAAACTGCTGCCAACTGAATAGAAGCTAAAAATAGGAAATGAAGAGGAGAGGGGAAGGGATATACTGAGTTTTCTTTTGCTTTCCTCCTCCTTGGGCAGCCCGACTGACTGGAAACCTGCTCTGCAGCAGGCTGACCAGGCCCTCAGAAAGAAGTTGCTACCTGTGAGTTCTTC
>PVKM010021641.1:0-22405 GCA_004027735.1 Carollia perspicillata | reverse complement strand
GTGTGGGTGGGGTGAGAGGGAGAGGTGGGAGGCAAATGGAGACAACTGTACTTGAACAACAATAAAAAAATCAAACCAGGATGGAAGGGATGGACTTAAGGTAAGCATTGGCCCATTTGAATAAAAATAAAGATAAATCCCTCGTTAACATCCTAAACAGAAATTAATTTTAGATAAATTAAGGAACTAGTTAAAACAATTGAAACCAAAAATATAGTAGCAGATACAGAAAAACCACTTTTTTTATAACATTGAAATGCGGAAATCTTTCCCAAGCACAGCAGAACCCAGAACACGTGAGGGGAATGTAGTGACAGATATGAATACTTAAAACTTAAATTTTACAAAGTAAGCTATAGAATGTGTGACTGAGAAAAATGTTAACAACACTTTCAAAAGGGAAACTCTTTAGTTATGCTTTTATGAAAACTCTGATATTAAATACAAAACAATCCAATGGAAGATGCTGCTTTGTGAAGTAAGAAAGTTTCATAATCATATGCATGATTTACTGGATTTTTGTTGAATGCACACTCAGACACGTGCATGTGTGGGCTTCCTTAGCAGGCATTCTACCATGGAACAGAAAACGGGAATGGCGGCAAAGAGAAAGGGGCTTTTAAGCTTTTGTTTTATAGTCTTTGCTTGCATTTTTAAAGCAGCACTTTTTTAGTATTTGGAATGATGAAAAAGTGCCTACTATGAATGTATCTCTCCCACATCGAGTCCTTAAATCATCTGTCCCTCTTGATCATCTTTTAAATTGTTTTTAAATTATATTCCAAAGACATTCATGGTTAATGCACTAAACCAAATTGTACCTTCAGTAAAATAGAATATGGGAATTTCTCCCAATATTTGTTGGAAAATAAGTTAGTGAATGTACTTCACTCAATTTTGTGTAGACTTCTAGTTATGATAGCAAATCAGTGTAGAAGTACTGACTAGGGTCGTTGTAGGCAACAGATAAATCTGGGTACAAATACTAATTGTCATAGAAAATTTGTTAAGAAATTACCTAACATAAGTAGTACATAGCTTTACTGAAAGAAGATGCTTAATACACAATAGATATTAGTATTGCTTTGGATCTTGGGATATGCACAAAACAGTGAGGTAGAAGCAATGAGCTTTGCACGGAAATTTCTGCTCCCTTTTCCACAGTGTAGAGCCACCACTGGAAAAAGGCTGCCCAGTTGGGAGCTCCATTCTCTCTAGCAGCCACTCCTCTGTGTCTAGGTGACAGGCTGTTGCCAATAAAATCTGTATAAGTTGTTACTTTATTTATTTATTTTTAGAGAGAGGCAAAGGGAAAGAGAAAGAGAGAGAGAGAAAGATTGATGTGAAAGAGACACATCTATGGGTTGTCTACCACAGCACTGACTGACTGGGGGCAAAATCTGCAACCCAGGCATGTGCCCTGACCAGGTATTGAAGTGGCAACCTTTAGCTTTGTGGGACAACACCCACCCACCCAGCCAGCTGAGCCACACTAGTCAGGGACAAATCTGCACAAGTTTTGTGTTTCACTTGTCTGAGCCTTGGAAAAGAAGGGTGCGCGCCTCTCCCACTCTCTCTTGCTCCTTCTGCTGCCTGGGTGCAGGGGATTCTGAGTCTCTCTCTCAGCTGGAGCTTTTGTCTAAACCACAGAATACAGAAAATGGTGTGATTGGCTTAGCAAGGTTCTCTCAAAAGCCCCCAAACTATACCATGTTAGATGCCTAGGAGAGAAGTTAATTCATTACATGAAATGGGTACTTTAGGATGTTAGGGTTTAACTGTGTGAAGAATCCCACTCCCCCTTGTGAAAGGCTGCAGAATGAGGAGCCACAAGATGGAAATGATGTGGATCCTGAGTCACCGCATAAGTGAAAGATGCTCACAACTAACCAGGACATCTGTGTTGCATGCTTACACAAAAGAACGTAATTTTCTATTTTGTTAAGCCACTGGGAAACTAGTGTTTATTTTTTATAGCAACTACTATTATCAAAATTAATACAAATGACATATCCTTAAGCCTCAGTAGTGCATAATTGCTTTCAAAACCAACAAACAGAAATCAAGAATATTCAATGTTTCAGCTATTGAAATGGAAACTGGGATGAAAATATAAATACAACACATTTATATGCTAAATTAAATCTGAGAGGATTTATCAGAGAAAGAACAGAAATATATATCTATAAGTTATTGTTAAGTATATTACAATTTGTCTAGAAAACCTATATTGCTTGTTTTATAAACATTAAATAAAAATATATTAACAATTACAAGTAGCAATTATATAGTACAATAAAACTATAATAAAAATAAGTATATGCATGTCTTACAAAATTAAAAAGATTGAAATATTTCTCATTTAGGGGAGGCTACATATATCCCATTAAACTTTGAAGTGAATTAATAGAATATTGATAAATTCTTGCAAATTTTCATGACTATTACTAAAAACCATAATCTTTATGTGTCCTCAAGGGTAATTCTACCTCTGTGTTAAGGAAATAATGCATTTACTTATTAATTCAGAACATTTTAAAATCTTATCTCCTTCATTGTTTTAACTACAGAATAATTGTTTTTTACAGGATCATTCCATTAGTTTTTATTGAAGGACATTACTAGATTGGTATATAAAATCAAAACAGTAACAGTTAAGTACAATTCTACTATATGTCACTGGTATCTCTTTTATGAAAATGTGTACAGAATATTATTTCCTGTCATGAGAGAACAGTCACACACTTGCCTCAATTAAAATTAAACAAAAAACCCTTTAAATTTATTATGCTGACTCTATTTATATTTTCTAGATTTTTGCAAATAAATGCTTTCTAAGGCAGGGAGTGCCAATTGCCACTCCAACCCAAAGATAATTCATTTTTTCTTTCTTATTAAGATAATGACAACCCTAAAGTTTAAAATGTCTAGTTTAACTAGATTATTGAGTATAATGTAATAAATTTAGTATACTTGTCATCAAAAGTGTTCTACTTGTGGGTAAAACTAAACCATGAGATATGGTAAGAAAATGGGTATGTTAGTGCAATATATGGAACAGTTGGATGTCTCTAAACTATTCTGTAAACTTGACTTTTCTCTTCCCCACAAACCATTCTCTGTGCCCTCTGATATTTTAAAACTGGGATTGAAAACTATCCCACTACAGACCTATGAGACCAGCCAGACATTGGAACACTTGTACCACCGAACTGCTGATGAGGCGGTGAAGCAACAGGAACTCCTATTCATTGCTGATGGGAGCGGAAAGTAATCCAGCCACTTGAAACCAGTTTGGCAGTTCCTGAGGAAATTATGTGTGTTCTTATCATATGATCCAGACACTCCTTGGTATTTACCCAAAAGATTCAAAAACTTACATCCACACATAAACCTGCACACAGATGTTTATAGCATGTTTATTTATGATTGCCAAAACTAAAAGCAACCAAGATGTCCTTTAGTGGCTGAATGGATAAATAAACTACGGTGCATCCCTACAATGGAATATTATCCAATGCCGAAAGGAAATGAGCTATCAGGCAAGAAGAAGACATGAAGGAAACATAAGTGTATCTTACTAAGTGAAATTCTAATGTATTGCCCCTGTCTGTTTTGCATATCATTCTAAACTATCTGCTGAAAATGTAAATAGAGTCACGTAACTTCATTGTCTGAAACTCCTTATTGGGTTCCTAGTCCATATAACATCCAAACTTTTGCACGATCTGTAAGGGCTTGTATGATCCAGTTCTCTCTGCTCAGGCCACTTCTGCCACATTATCTTCACTCGTGCTCCAGACACACACTTAACATCTTAAACATACTATTTCTTAACATCTTAAACATACTATTTCTTAACATATGACTTCCTTAAAAGAATTTTATTTTGAAACATTTTTTGTCTTTTGTCACACAACTGATTCCTGAATCTACTTTAGATTTTAGGTCATTTTTTTTCTTTAGGAAAATTCTTTCCATCATTAGCCTTTCAAATTCGCATCCTCTTTATTCTAACCATATTAATGATTTATCTGAGACTCATGTTTTTCTATGATAACTTTAATTATTTTTATATTTTATATAGCTTACAGTAATTTTGACCGTTTTTCCTATTAGAATGCAAAACACAAGAAGGCAAAAACTATCTGTTTGCATGCATCTCTCTTGAGTTCGCTTAGTGTATAGAAAGAAAGAGGCAATTAATTTGCATTTGTATTTTCTGGATAAAAATAAAAATCTTGCTAAAATAGAATTTTTGAGAATTTATTCTTGCTAGGTATTAAAACATTAATAACCTAATAAAGTCTATTATATTTACCTAGTTATTTATATTAACACTTGGAAAGTTATATATTTCAGAACATTATGGCAACCACAAAATAATGTGCTAAGAGTGACTCATATTTTCTGATAATAAAAAGTTGTGTAGATTTGATTCTCTATACATGAGGTGTGTCTGGAAAAACTGCAGCCATTGTTACTATAACAAGGACACTTTGCCTGACATTGATGTAACCTGGCAGCCAAGGAGAGTAGACTGTAGTGAACATGTGTGAACAATGATGACTTCACTGTACTAGTCAGTGGGGGTGGTAGATGCTGTTGAGTGAGCATGTGTACTGTGTGGCCATCGCATTCAAAATGACTGAGTGAGTAGAGCAACATATCTGCATCAAATTTTGCATTAAGCTTGAACATTCCTCTGTGGAAACTATTCAGATGATTCAGAAGGCCACAGCTATGGGTAACCAGTGAATGCGTCTGCTCATGCGTCACTTCTTATGCAGAGATTTTTAGTGAAAGATCCAATACTCAGCTGGCTCAGTCCTCCTACAGCCCAGATTGGGTGCCCTAGGACTTCTTGCTTTTCCCAAAACTAAAGTCACCTTTGAAAAGGAAGCGATTTCAGACCATTCATGAGATTTAGAAAAATGTAGCAGGGCAGCTGATGGCGAAAGGAAAAACTGTGTGAGGTCCCGAGATGCCTACTTTGAAGGGGACTGAGATATCATTGTCCTATGTACAATGCTTCTTGTCTCTTGTATATTCCTCAATAAATGTCTCTATTTTTCATATTACATGACTGGATACCTTCTGGACAGCCCTCATAATATATAACAAATGGAAGAATGTGCGAAGTTTTCTGTTCTAAAATAGTAGAGCCATGCTTTTGCTATGTCACTGGTGAGGACCCCTAAACAACCGTAGATCTTTTTAGGTAGAGAGACAGGATCCTCTTCCAAATCATTTGCCATTATTTCATCCCAAGACATCTATAGGGAGAGATACACTTCTTGCCTTGAGGAACTCATTAGTAACCATAGCAGGTCTATTATCATTTCCTGAGTCCTGTTAGTACTGAGTTTTTATACATTGATTGCTCTGAAAGCCCTTTTTTTCTTTTTCATATCTACTGCTTAGAACTAGCTGCTTGTTTTACATTTGAAAGGAAGTAGCTGCGTGATACTGAAGTTATTGTTTTCTCTATCTGAGAGGGGTGTGTGTGTATGGTCCCTACTGTAATCAGCAGCCTCTGTTTGGGGGTGATAGGAGAGGCATTTTAAATCTTTTTGATGAAATGAGCCTTTCTCTGCTTGGTCTAAAGCTTAAAATGGGCTCCCCACTGTGCCGCAGCAAAAGCACCATTATGCACCTCACACCGTTACATTTCCCTCTAAGAAACGCAGGGGAGATGTTAGAGCGTTGTGTTTACTCACTACATGGCACATACTGTGCTGCTCTCCCAGTATTTACTTACCTTAAGAAATACATTTTAAGTGAAAACAATACTCATATTCCAAGAGCAATTTAAGGGTTTCACAGTGCTAAGGTAAACATTTTTATTTGTAATTTTGCCTGCAATACCTGTGGTTTTGGATATAAATGCTGTTAAATAACTTCATAAACATGTGACCAATGATCATATTTGGCTCACCAACATATAGTGAAGAAATGTACAAAGCAAGAGAATGCAATAACTCTACATAACCATCCAAGTTAGTTTTCTAAGATGAGAAGCAATTAGGTATTTAGTCAATAAAGAACAAGATGCTGAACCCCTAGGGAAACATGAAAAATAGGGACAGCTTTTGTCATAGCAACAATGTGGTTAAGGATGTGAACTTGATCAAATTTTAGAATTTGTTCCAGGTATTAAATAGGCTGCAGGATATTTCCTAGATTATTTCTTTAAAAAACTAATGTTAATTAAGCAAATGCATTAATATTTACACAGGGACTGCTTTCTGGACAAACAGCAGGAACCACAAGTTCACGAGAACAAAGGAGGATGGATATTAATTAGGTAGCCAGGCTGGATGTGGACAGAGAAGGAGAGGAAATGGCATGCTCTAGTCTACTTCACACTCCAGGTTTTATCAGAGCCACTGGAAAAGGTCTTTTTTTCCCATTGCTGGGCTCCATGTGCAGAGTTTCTGACATAGTGGGTCTGGGATGGGACACAGACCTTTGCCTCTCTAACAAATTCCCAGGTGATGGATGCTGTTGTATCAATGGAGACTATTTCTTATATATGAAGACAGACTGACTGTACACAAGCAGGTAGAATATACAGTACATGAGAGGTTAGGGAGGAAGCAGGGGAACCTGTTAATACAGACTGAAAATCTGTATTAAGCTCAATACCCCCTTGTAATGACAATTATATGCAACTAGTTTCATTAAATGATAATCAAATTAATATATAATATATCCATCCCCATAAATATATTTTTAAAATTCAATAAAATGTCCAATTCTAATATACAGGAGATTAAAATGGAATTAATTTATAATAAAATAATATGAATTTTGGCACTTGATATTTGATTCCTTGGATATAATTATGAATAAAGATATAATAATGGAGCTAAATGCTTGGATCTATAAATAGAATCACCATGGATCATCATGAAGTGCTAATAACATATTATATAACTGTGTTGCATGTGTGATTTTATATTGCAAATACTGTTAACCAGAAATGATGTGGCTTTCAAAATAAGAAATCCTTTCCTTTTTTTAGAGATTTTATTTATTTATTTTCAGAGAGAGGGGACGGGAGAGAGAAAAAGAGGGAGAGAAACATCAATGTGTCTCTCATGTGCCCCCTACTGGGGACCTGGTGGGCAACCCAGGCATGTGCCCTGACTGGGAATCGAACCAGTGACACTTTGGTTCTTAGGCAGGCACTCAATCCATTGAGACACACCAGCCAGAGCAGAATTTACTTCTTTAAAAAATTTGAACAAAACAAGACTATAATCTTTTGTTAATTAATATGGTAGTTGTATTCTCACAATAGAAGAATAAAGTCACACAAAATTCTTTGTGCCCACATGTAAAATGGACTCTGGTTTTAGATAATTATACACAGAAAATTCAAGTTACACAGATAAGCGGAAATACTTTGCTGTACAAGATGATCTCATGGATTTCAGGATATCAAATATCACTGCTTCCTTCTCAAAATTGCCCATCAAATCACTGGGAAATAGAAAAATAACCTTAGACATTTTTTAATGCTGTCTAGGGTATGGCTCTTTTCCATCTGAAGCCACTAATGTGAGGTGTTGGCAGAAATCACAAGGGTATTGTTTTTTATTCTGAAGCAGGGAGCTGTTAGAGGATTTTGAACAAAAGAATCTTGTAAGCTGACATGAACTTGAAAATAATTACTCTTAGTACTGAGATGAAAATAGACATTTCATATCAAGGGTTGAAATAGAAAGACTGAAGATGAATCTGGTTTAAACCAGGGAATTAAGTATAAATATTTTGAAGGAATAACTAATAGGATTTGGTGAACTTTGGACTGGGAGAGGAAGGATAAAGCTATGACTTAGGGAGATAATGAAGATTATGGGAAGGCAAGTTTTACGTGGTATGATAAATTACTGAGCATTTATTGAGCACTATCTACTTTGAGATTGTGGTGTCTAATACATTAAGCAAAAGTGTCTAGCACACAGTTTGGATATAAGAATCTATAGTTTATGGGGAGAAGTCTTTCAGAATATTGCCAACAAGTCAATAGGAAAAAGCAAACCCATCCAGCTGCTAAAGTGAGACCACAAGTGGGTATTTTGTGGAGAGTTATGTGGAAATTGTGGCCTCTGTGTTACGCTGTGTCTGTGGATCCACAGCCCAGTACATGGTGGTGAGCCTAGGGGCACTGTTGATCAACATTTATGGAAAAGAGTTGGGCACGGAAGAAAGCACAATGATGATAAATGGAATTCATCACACACCTCGAACCTGTTAGCCATGATATTTGAACTTGACATGTATCTTCTAAGGACTATGGCTACTGCTACCATTATGAATTCAAATCTCCAATGAGTTTACCTTTTGGACAATTTTAAGTCAGAGACATACAGGAAGGGGTGTTCTTGAAGATGTAGTTTCTAGTGTGACTAGGTCACAGAGAAGAGTCCCCCACAATCTGTACCTTGTCTGTTTGGTATCGATACACGTTATTTTAGCTATATTGATTACAAATAAATATGACAGGTTTCACTGTAAAAGACGCACTGTTCCTCATAAAACCCAAAACACACTAGCCCACGCCCCCATAAAGGATACACAAAGTCTAGCAGTAACTTTATGAGCTTGGTGTTCATTTTGAGCTTGTGGTCATTCTTCTGAGTCACACTTCCCTTTTGATATTCCCTAACTTTGATATCCTCTTCCTTAAATACTGAATTATAAGCTTAACCATTATTAATGCATTAAAACATCTTCTGAATGAAAAAGGAATAGGAATGAAAATGTAAAGAGAATAACAATTTGCATATACACAGATATGTAATGTTTTATCTATATAAATGCTTATTATTTACACACATACGCATATACATACACAGAAACAAATAAGAAAGAAATAGCCATACCTGCTAGTCCTGCCCATGGCAACTGGCTGATGTGTTTGCAGTGGGTACTGATAATTTCCATTTTCCACTACCGATTTCATATGTCCTTTGGCCTCAGAAAGTACCTTGGTTGATGATGGTTTCTTGACTTACATGGTGACCCCAAATTTCATTCCTTAAGGGTCTGTACCATTAAGAATGTCTGAGTTTTAGTTTCCATTAATCATCATCACAATGCACAGAAGTACAAAACGATGCCTCGGAAAGACTCCTGCATTTCAGTCAGTCTTCCCTACTTGCATTGTATATCAACAGCCATTTCTACCTTAGTAGTTGGAGAAGATATAGGAAAGGGAGATGATGAATGAAGAACAAATAATAAAGTAAGCAAAGAGGCTTATAGTGACCAGTGATAATTAGGTACCATGAACTGAGAGGCATGTGACTATCTCCATATTTTAATATTTGAAGCTAAAAAAGCTTATAAGACAAACTTTAACATAGAATAAACACTTCATTAGGATAAAGTTTCTAAAGTGGAGTCTCCATCAAGGGAAGGACTGTTGGCATGTTAAACAAGATAACAATATAGATTGTAAGGAAGAACCTGACTTGATGTTATAGCCCGCCTTATGGTAGCACCGATATACATCTTGGTGCAATCAGGATTAGCTCAGGAATTGGGTCAGTACCAGGTATTGAAGGGGTTGTACAAAAGAAGCAAATGTAAAAAGTTGAAAACAGAAGGGACAGCGGTAATAAAATACATAGGGAATGAGCAATTGTATTGTTTTTTTTTCTTGATTTGAGTATTTGACTCTCATAGATCCTAGTGAAAATTAAAATGACATATTCTTTAATGTAAATTATAGCTTGATTCTTCTGAAAATCAAGTATAAGCTAAATAACTAATTTACGATCCATTTTATAGTGTCAAGGCATTCTCAGCTTGAGGTTCTGGCTATTTTCTACATATTTTAATAATAAATGAAGTCCTACAATGTTTATGATACTTTTTTGTGGCTTGCAGAACTTAGATCTTTGTCTTTTTTAATTAATGATATCTGAGCTGATGTCACTGGCCTATTTAAATTATGAACACCTGGAATGTTCAAGTTGCCTTTTCTTTCTCTCTGTATAACGTGGTATCTTCAGCACATATGATTATACATTAACCCCACGTTTTGTAGCTTCCAAATGTTTTACAGCCCATGTTTTATTAGTTGCTGCTAAAAACAAACCAGTAAATCACCTTAGGAATATTATCTTTCTCATATTTGTAAAGGAAATACAGCACCATGAAAACAAAGCAGCCTGCAATCATGACAGTTATATTAGGGGCAGAAATCTGTATTTCTCTGCAACAGCAATGTATTCAATGTCCCATTCTCATCTGACCTCAAAATCTGAGCTATTTTTTGGGGAGTGGAAAGTTGAACTCACTGCAAATAACCAACTCAATGTTATAGATAGAATTATTTTTCTAGACAGTTCAGTCACTCCCTTCACTCTTTGTTGCCTGGAAAATTGTGGTTTCATTCTATAATATATTTTAATTATTTTCCAACTCTTCAGTTCTCTTTAACATTATAAGCACAGTTCTTGGTTGGAGAAAAACATAATCTGAGGTGTTACTTTTTTTTCCAGCACATAAACATGACAAAACTTGTGACTATTTTTAGTGTTTTTTGAATGTTTTGAATGTTTCTTTCAAATTCCTGCTGACTGATTTATTTCATTCTCAGCCAGATCTCAACTTTTCTACATTTCTACTGCACAGGTCCACCAAATACACATCTAATATTTTACTTTAGTATACGATTCTATTTTGCGGCCCCTAGCTGTACAACAAATCATCCTGTGTTTTAGCAGGATCTTTACCTGAACTATAAACTATAAACATGGTGGAAAAGCACAGATTTACAAAACTTCAAAACCAAGTATAATTCAAATATTAACTTTTGCTGAACCACGGACTGAACTGTTGTTTTTTCTTATAAAATAACCATTTAGAATGTCAGTTTCAAGTGGAACTAAGCCAATATATTCTTTTATTCTGTTGAACTAGAGGACAAGAAAATTACTTTTTCTTGTCATTGAAATATTTCTTAAGCAAGTCTTTTCATTTCTATTGCTGTGCCCAATACCTTAACACAGACCCTAATCTCTCCATTTAATTGCTGGTAGGGTTCTTTAAGCAAAATGGTGTTTACATAAATGTACTAACCCCTCAAGTCATGTCATTCCCTAGAACCAACACTTCGAAGGCCATTGTAACACTCTATCAAGTACACATTCATTCTCATCTCTGTTTGATACCACTGTTAATTCTGCTTGTGCTAAATGCTTTATAAATAGGGTCTTCCTATTTTTCAATGAGTGAAGTTAAATGCCTTGAAAATATCATCGATGCAGAAAATAGTGGAGCCATAATTTGATGGACTATGTATTTGTTTTTTATTTATGTTTTTTTTCATTACCTTTGTCACATGTTGTTGTTATCTGTAGTCATCAGCATGCTTTCAGTTATAATGGAAAATCCTAATCAAAGTGGATTAAAAACAAAGAAATGTATTATTTGTAGCAAAACTGTAGTCTATATGCTGGACTTGTATAGAAACAGTATGCCGGGAACATTATCTCTTGCTCTTCATTTCACAGTTCTCCTTCTTCATTATTGACTCCATTCTTGGTAGGGCACTCTACTTACCATCCCATGATGGCTTTTAGACTCATTGATTTGCATGTACGAGGTCTGTCCAGAAAAAGTCCAGACATGATTCAGAAGTTCTCAGCTATTGGCAACTGATGATTGGCAGCTTCATCACAACAACATGATTGCTCATGTATCATGTCATATGCAGAGATTTTTGGTGAAACATGAAATCACCCTGGTGATTCAGTGCCTCTACAACCCGCATTTGGCATCCTGTAACTTCTGGCTTTTCCCCAACCTAAAATCATTTTGAAAGAGAAGAGATTTCAGACTATTGATGAGATTTAGGAAACTATGATGAGACAGCTGATTGCAGTTAAGAGAACTACGTGAGATCCCAAGGTGCCTACTTTGAAGGGGACGGAGGCATCATTGTCCTATATAGTTTCTTGAATCTTGTATCTTCTTCAGTAAATATCTCTATTTTTCACATTACCCAGATGGATACCTTCTGGACAGACCTTGTATATACAAATGACAAAGTTTGAGAGAATTATGACAGAACCAAAAGAGGTCAGATGACCGTAATTTAATAAAGCAAGGTGGGCAATACTGATTTAGACCTGAACCATATTCCTTATACCTAATGCCCATTTTGAAATTAAATTATGAAATATATGAACTGAGTAAGGAAGTATGGGCTCTTGGATGAACCGTGAGGTGACTTACCTGTAGAACTCAACATATGCGTTCTCTACGATGATACACGAAATCTGCCTTTCTGGGCCAGTCTTTATCTGTTGCAAAAGCCTTATATCATCATCCCACTTCTGTCACTGCTCAAGTACCTCTGTACTAGAAAATCTTCATATTTTCTTATAATTTTCAAAATTGACTTATGTTTCCAGGCCTGAATTAAAAGAGCTTATAAAAACTCTCTTAATCACCACAGTCCTACTGACCTTGTGCCCACTGCACTGCTATGTAATTTATTTTCATAGGTCTTTAAAACATAGTCTTCAAGAAATATTTCACATTTGTGACTTGTGTGGCCCTCCTTAAACCATAGGAGCCTATTGAATTGAGCTTTTTTGGCTATGTTATTTCAGGCAATTTACTTGACTTTGTTAGTTTTAATTTCCTCATCTGAGATAAGCATAATAATAATGATAATAATAATAATAATAATAATTACCTTATAGCGGTGTTGAGAGGAATAATCTTGATATCTGAGAGTATTTCAGCATAAATTAAATGCACAGAAAACATTGGATATTTTATCTGTTTGTTTATTACCCTCATGATCCTTAGGAAGTGCTAGTTACATACACAGTAGAGGCTCAGTGAATGTACCTTGTTCTTCCTAATGTTAAACTAATGCTCAGTATGCTAAAGGGGATATTATAAAGCACTTTCTAAAGGAAAAAATTGTGTAGATTGTTTAATTTTTTAATTTTTAATCTTTCAAAATACAATTTTTTGTCAAAAAAATTTCCAAAAATCATGTTGTATCAAGTGCTAGGTATTGCTGTGAGATCATTTAGTGATATCAACATAGTCCCTGTTCTCATAGAGCCAACAGTTGAGGGCAGTAGTCTAAGTCTGATATGTAAAGGTACACAGGAAATCACAGAATGTTACTTTATTGCTATAAAGAGAAAGTAGGGTCCAGAAATCTGTGGTTTTACTAGTTATCTAGAAAGTTTTGATGGATATTAAACTTTGAGAACCACTGTGCTTTGCTAAGATATAATTTTTTTGTGTTGTAAGGAAAAATATGTATCACTATAGAAACATAGAATAGTATTTCAGGCCTACCTATCTATTCATGAGCACTAATGAATTCTTATTTGTATGTGAGGTCTTCTGCATAGTAAGTGTTCCATAATTGTTTTTTGAATACACAGCTTATTATTAACAGGGAAGATAATTAATCTTAGAAACAATATAAAGCCTTTTAATTTCTTTAATGTAATTTAGTCTAATGTAGATGTTGGTTCCAGAATTGAAATGTTTTAAAAGTTATTTTATAATTTGGATAACAGTCCTCATCAGATGTGTCACTTGCAAAGATTTTCTCCAAGTCTGTGTCTTGTCTTTTTATTTTCTTAGCATTGTGTTTTGCAGAGCGGAAGATGTTAATGTTAATAAAGTCCAAATTATCAAATACTTCTCTCATGGATCACGTCTTTGGTGTAATACTTGAAAAGTGATCTCCATACCCAAGGTCATCTAAGTCTTCTTGAATATTATCTTTTAGAAATTTTATAGTTTTGATTTTTTTTGAACATTTAGACCTGTGATCCATTTTAAGTCAATTTTTACTAATAGCGTAAGGTTTGTGTCTAGGTTTTTTTTTTTGCATGTGTATGACCAGTTTCTCCGTCACCATTGTTGAAAAGACTGTGCTTGCCCCATTGTTTTGCCTTTGCTCTTTGTCGAAGATCAGTTGACTATGTTTATATATGGGCCTGCTTTGGGGTTCTCTCTGTTTTGTTGATTAATTTGTCTATTTTTTTCTCCAGTACTTTACTGCCTTGATTATAGTAACTTTATCATTGTCTCGAAGTCAGGTTAAGTTTATTTATTTATTTATTTATTTACTTATTTATTTGTTTATTTATTTATCCTCACCCAAGGAAATACTTACTAATTTTAGAGAGAGAGGAAGGGAGGAAGAGAGAGAGGGAGAGAAACATTGATATGAGAGAGAAGCATTGATCGGTTGTCTCTCGTATGTGCCCTGCCCAGGGATAGGACCTGCAACTCAGGCGTGTGCCCTGAGTGGGAACTGAACCTGGTAGCTATGGAAAGATTACTGGCATGGGAAGACCACCAAAATATGTAATGGCTACTGCATTGTACGTTTAAGTATAAAATGACAACTCTTATTATTTAGACTAGCAAGCTCTTACATAGTATTTCAGTTATTACCATGACTTTGAGGGTCAGAAGTTTATTTTGTTGTTAATTTGATCTTTCTATACTTTCTGAAGCAGGGATGGTAGTTGCCAACCAGAGGCAATTTCAGCCGACTCTAGATACAGGCATGTCAACACTAGATACTGAAAAAAAGGAATGAGATCAAGGCCTTTCTATTTTCCCTGCATGTAGATTTCACTCTACGTCTTACCATATTTTGCCCATAAAGAGCTCTAATGTACTTTGGCTTACAAGTACAGTGCATCAAAAATGTAGCCAACTTTTTTCCAACAAGTAAGCACAGTTTGCCATTGTCAATTAAAATGATCTCTTAAGAAACTTGCAATGAACCAAGAGCAGAGAGATTCTCCTCTAGAAACAAAATTAGACTAATATGCATCCTTCTTGCTATTTAAAATATTTGAAGCTAGAAAATATGAGGAGACAGCAGTTAACAGTGACCATTAAAAAGATAAACATAATATTTAGAAAGTATTGTAGGTAAGAATGTTTCATATATTTTATTATGTACATCTTTGTTACCAAAACATCAAAGTATTTTTGGTTTTGGCTTTAAGCTCTAGTGAAAGTGAGGCAGAATATCCTCCCAAATGTCGTTCACAGGTGCTATGAAATAATTCAAAAGCAGAGTATGGACAAAGACTAAAACCTTGAGTTGGGAGAAAACATAATGACTTAATAATCATATGGTCCCTGACTTATGATGGCTTACAATTTGTTGACTCTGTCTGTAGCGTTGTGAAAGCAATGTGAATTCAGTAGAAAGTGTACTTTGAATTTTGGATAGTGTTCTTTCCCTGGGCTAGTGATATACCTTACATTATTCTTCCATGATGCTGGGCAGTCAGCAAGCCACAGGTCCCAGTCAGGCATGCGATCACCAGGATAAACAACAAATAGCTCTACAGTGTACTATGTTGCCAGTGCTTTTTGGATATTGTGTTCTCAACATGTTAGGGGTAAGCTAGGCTAAACTATGATGTTGGGTAGGTTAGGTGTATTAAATGCATTTTTGGTTTATGATATTTTCAACTTACAATAGGTTAATGGGACATAACCCCACTGCAAGTTGAGGAGTGTATGCATGTATATATTTGTGAAATGATTACCACAATAACTTTAGTGAACATCCATTATCTCACAGAGTCACTGTTTATTTTCTTAGGATGAGAACTTTTAAGATATTCTCTCTTAAAAACTTTCAAATACATAATACAGGATTGTTAACTATAGTCACCATGCTGGACATCACATTCCCAGGACATATTTATTTACCTTATAGCTGAGAGTTTGTACCTTTTCAACACCTTTACTCATTTTGTCCACCCTTCACTGCCTGTCTGATAACCACCATTTTCTTTCTTGATTCTCTGAGCTTGGTTTTTTTAGATGCCACATATAAATAAGATCGCACAGTATTTGACATTTTCTGTTTGACTTTCTAAAGTTAATTCTCTCAAGATCTATCCATGTTGTCACAAATGGAAATATTTCCTTCTTTGTTGTTGCTAAAGAATATTCCATTGCATATATACGCCATGCATTTCTTTATCCATTCATTGGTCGGTGGACACTTAGGTTGCTTCCCTGTATTTGCCTGTAGTGCTGCAATGAGCACAGGAGTGCAGACATCATTTGGATATTGATAATAATAATACTGCTAGCAGATAGATGTTGTGCATACATTATTTTATTGAACATCATTTTAATATTATTTAAAATATATATTAAAATTAATTTTATTTAGAAAATAATTTCTTAAAGTTCGCCATCAGGAGTTTTCATGTTGACATCAAAAAGCATCAGATTTCTTTTTAAAAATCAAATATAATTACTATTTAGTGTTATTATCATATATAATTCACTAAATGAAGTAACTATAGCTAAGTCATCTGCCGCAGCCCGCTGCGGCAGGGGGTCGTAAGTCAGGGTGAGGGATGAAAATAATAATGGAGAGGACCAAAACTCAGCTGGTAATGGCGAGTTTACTGCAATGGCTGGAGCCTTTTTATGCAAGCCACAAACAAAGAACAATGAGTGACCTTAAGAGTTATATCTTTGGTATATGACGCATATGCCCAGACTATGTTCCTTCTTGCGCACGGGAACAATCAGATAGCTAGTAGTAGGGAGGCAGTCAGGACTCAGAACAGCCTTGAGGCCAGAAACCAGGTTTCTATCACTACTCCTGCAGTGAGACACCCTCTCCTTAACCCCTTATGGCCGCTGGGCCCCTACAGTCATCCATTAAATGTCAAGATAGCTAATCAATATAATGAAGTGAGTGTTTCTATTAATTGAACTTTTCTTATTCATCTTTCTATTTTCCCATGACCTTAATACTGTCCTAATTTATATCCGTGTATCTGGTGAATTTTTCCACTTATTTGTAGTGTTATTGCTCATGTACTAACCACTGACTTGTCTTCTATGTTCTTAGATGCCAACTGGTGCTTTTTTCTAACTGAATATAAGAGCACAGTATAAATGTATACTTGGTGCATCTCTGAACATTTATCCCCTTGATTCAGATGCCTTTAAGACTTTGTTTATTATGCATTACACATATTATTATTATATTTTAACATTAAAAATTACCTCATTTTCAGAATAACTGATTTTGGGTAATCATTTATTAGGAATTCATGACTTTATTTGTAAATTCTTAAGCAATATTTGTGATTTTTATTTTAAAATGTTCATCGATCTAGGCATATTTCATTTTTAAAACAAAAAGAAACAATGTAGTAGTATTATAAGGTGACGAGTATAATTCCATAAAATACTGTGTCACTTCAGAGAGGAGCTGTGATAAAAATTGTTGTGCCAAATGGATACAGATTAGGAAATTAACATAACATCAACTTCTAAAGTTAGTAGTTTCATTTCATTTGTTCCAGGTTTTCTTTTACTTATCAATTTTGGAATGTTTACAAATACGAGTACAAATATGACTGACATCATGAAGTGCCCTGAAGACAGACGGCTCTCATTTTCATGGAAGAAAAGTTGATATAATCAACAGTGCTTACGAAAATACATCTATGGGATAGTGCTAAACTCTATAGATACTCTGTTATTTCCCATATATACATACCTATGGTACAGTTTAATTTAGAAATTAGGCATAGGAAAAGATTAACAAGAAAAACTAATAATAAGATTGCACAATTATAGCTATATTCTGTAATAAAAGTTATGTGAATGTGTTCTCTCTCCTTCAGAATATCTAATTATTCTATACTCACTTTTTCACTTGAAGAGAAACACTTTATGGCTTCTCTTTATTAACATGTCAGAATGGCCAGCATAACTACTCTTGAAATGTCTAGTTTTGTACTTCAAGGCTATGATCAGTTATAGTTAGGGTGACTTGAATACCAGCACTACAATACTGCGACAACCGGTCGGATCACCAAACAGAGGCTACATGACTGATAGGCTGGCAGTGTAGACAGCCTGACACACTGGGTAAGATGGAGAGGACAGTGTGAAATTCCACCAGATTTCAACAGTGCATACTTTAAAACTTAGAAATCATTTGCTTCTGGAATTTTAGGTTTAATACTTTCGAACTGTGGTTGACTGTGGGTGAGTGAGACTGACAGGGGAAACCATAGAGGAAAGAGAACCACTGTATTACCCCTGATGGGAACAGGAGCATGGCAAGGACAATCCACTTCTAAAAATGTTCTCCCTTGCTTAAAGAACAATGTTTAAGGAACGATACAAGGTCTTCCATGAACTAAATCTTGTCTTTCTATTTTCTGTACTCGCTCAAGACAGGAGTAGGGGTTTGGAAACTTGAGGAAAAGAGATGAAAGGAAGATATTGTAAAAGTCTACATGGCAGTTAATAAAGTTTTAACTAAGGCAGTAGAAATTGGAAAAGTACGGTGGGATTCAAGAGACCCTTTTGCAACAAAATTGAGATACTTGGATTATCAGTTGCGTGAGGAGAATGATTGTAAAGAGATTTATAGAACAAAGAGAACATGCCCATCTTTCCCTTGAGATGAGGATCTGCTTAGTAATGAAGCGCTAGGCAACACGGATGGCAGATCTCTCTGTACTGGAGTTCAGGCTGACAGTGTGAGCTCAGCTTGCACAGTCTTGGAGTTTTATGGTCAGGAATGAGAAGTTAAATGCTGCAGAGAAAAAATAGCATGTGAAACAGTGCTTCTAATATTTAGCAAATGTATTTTCCACTAAGTGAAAGGCACTTTGAAAAGTAGAGTCTAGAATCTACAGACATATTTTTAAAATTGGAAAATATATCAGTGTAGGAGGACTTTGTGACAATTCAAGGTGTTATAAAATCATACCATTAGGTCTTACATTATGTATCCAAGGAACTCAGAGTACCATTTTAAAAAAAGATTTTAGTTACCTATTTTTACAGGGGGTGAAGGGAAAGAGAAAGAGAAGGCAAGAACCATCAGTATGTGGTTGCCTGTTGCATGCCCTGTAGTGGGGAACTGGCCTAAAACCCAGACATGTGCCCTGCCTGGGAATTGAACCCATAACCACTTGGTTCACAGCCTGGTGCTCAATCCACTAAGCCACACCAGCCAGGATGCAGAGTACAATTATTACAAAATTCAAATACTTCCAAATTTTCCCAATTCAACATCACAAAAAATGAAAACAAATATTAATAAAATTTCTCAATATTAAATTTCATCTCTCAATATTTCTTAGTGTTTGACATCTAGAAAAAACAAAGTAAATAACTAAAAACAAAATGCTAAATAATATTAATGGACATGTCATAAATATTATTACAGGTAAATCTTATGTGCATTACTTTTCAGTTGCAGGAACTTATATTTACCCTTGTATTTCATTAGTAAGGTTGTTGGTATTTAACAGAAAGGATCAATTCTCCTTGAATTCTTTAAATAGCACCTTGACTTCCAGACTTATGGTCTATCACCCAAGGAGTGTAAATTATAGCTGCAAAGGTACTGTGAAAAAAGCAGGTCTGGACTGAAATGGACAAAGAAGCAAAAACAAAACAGAGAAAGGCAGGGAAAAGCCTATACAAAAGGGAAATAACTTCGTTTCTCACCTTCCCATTCTGTTCCAGTTTCTGTGTTAGGATTAATTCTTTATTATTGTATCTATTATCTTCAACTCTACTATAAGATGGCATAAACCGTTTCAGTTATCAGTCTCACAGCGAACAAGTATTTAAGGTAGTTGAGTCTGGTTTCAAAGTCTGGTTTGCTCTCCAAAAGCTACACTGTCTTGAAGACATAAAATTAGGAATGGTTAATCAGCTAAATTTAATAGTATATTAAATGGATTTCAGTTGATTTGAAGCTTGAAAAACATGACTGATGTTTTTATCCCTGGATCAGTGCTACTATTTTCATCACCTCATATAGTCCAAACTTGCCTGGTTAAACTTATTTTCCTCAAAAATGAAAAAAAAAAGAAATATTTAAAAATGTACCCTTTCAATTGGAATGAAGTAAAAACATGACAGATTTCCAGAAAATCAAGAATAATTCAAATCAGATAAACCCAGATCTGGTACCCTCATTTCAATATGCTACAATTAGAATTTCTCCTTAAATTTAGAATGCTCCTTGAGTGGTCATGCATTAAGTCAATTTAGGTCATTCATTAAAATCAGAACATTCTGGTATATTTAGGTATAAAAGCACTATTCTCAAGGTGGAGCTGAAAAAGTGAGTCAGCTCACAAGAGAAAGAAAGAGAAAGAAGGAAAGAGAGAGAAAGGCCTTTGATTAAGTGACAGAATGGTCTAGAATTAATTCTAAAAATTATGTCAGATATTTGTCTAACGGCATATTACTTTTCTCTCCAGTTCTGATCTCGGCTTGTAACAGATTCTCAGAGTACTCTCTTTCTGTGATCGGATTTTTAGCTCCAACTCTAGAAGTTGAAGACCTGGTTTCTTTCCTTGCTGCCCATCTATCCATATGCACTCAGAAGGACTGATAACACACTTCTGCTTTCTTTACAGTAACTCCAGCCCCCAAAAACACACAAAAAAACATGTTTCTATGCTGAACTCTGATTGCTGTGGTGCACAGACATTGTGGCTGGAACATCTCAAATGTAACTTTCCAATATACGAGATGAAAACAGAAACAAACCTAAGATATTTAAATAAATCCATGAATGATAATCCTATGATTAATTTTAAGGGACATTATGACAGTTTGGCCAGGACTATATTTATATTTATATATCTTTTACATATCCTTTTACACATATATATATTCATACAGCCTTTTGCATATCGCATATCATTTATATAGAACGAATGATAAATAATCAGATGATTACTTGAAAAGATACATAGATATCAGTTAAGGTTTTTAGAACTAAACCAATGAAACTCTTTCTGACTGCTTCAAGCAGCAAAGGCATAGGTTGAAAGATTTGCTGAAGGGGTTGAGACACAAGACTTGTAAAATGGTCAGGAACAAAGGAGGCTAGGTGGAAGTGAGGATCCCATGATTGCTGTGGAGAATGAGTTTGCTGAAGACACCACAACCATTTTAATCTACAGATGCCACAGCTTGCCACGTCGTCAGGGCTCATGATGGACACCTGACTCTGCCTCCAGCATTGCTGTCACTGTTGACCCTAGAAGCTGGATGTGACTTCCATCATTTGGCCACCTCCAGTATTAGGTGCTTTCCTGACCATATCTCTACTGCTCTGGTTACTTGTAATATTGTGTTCTATTAGAGGCCTGGGTGGTTATAACAAGACCGATTGAAATATTTAGCTTAAAAACATGGATAAAAGCTGTTTTAAGAATTTAAAAGACAGACAGTTGCACAAGTGTTAAGTTTTCTAGAGGATAGAACAAAGACTAATGAGTAAAAATTATGAGAGGGCAAGATTTATTTTTCATTTATAATGACTCTGAGTTGGAAGATCCCTGCTAGAAGTAATTATGCAGGAAAAAGATGGTCACACTTCCCATGGATATCATGGGACAAGTTGCTCTTTGTGACATGTAGCTATACCACTGATAATACTGGAGTGATTCTCTCTCTCTCCGCTGTCTTTTAGTATATGACTTTGAATTTTCTGTGAAATATCTTAAGTAGTATACATTGTTAGTTGGTCTTCCAATTGAAATAAATATTATATTTCTACATAAGAACAACATTTGCTTCCAACTTCTTGAGCATAATTATTTATGTGTAATTTGGTATTGTAATTATTTCTCAGTTTTTTTTTTTTTTTTTTTTTTTTTTTTTTTTTACCAATTGATGGTGTTAACAGATATATCTCAGTTTGGTGTGGCTATTGGATTGTTTTAAATATGGCGATTGAAAACATGTATCCTGAGTATGCTTTGGAATTGAGTATTTGGGTTTTGATTAAAAATGTTGTTAGATATTTATTTATTTATTTATTTTTAGAGAAGAAGGGGAAGGGACTGAGAAAGAGAAGAAGGGAGACATCAATGTGTGGTTGCCTCTCGTGCGGCCCCTACTGGGGACCTAGCCTGCAACCCAGGCATGTGCTCTGACTGGGAAACGAATCAGTGACCCTTAGGTTCACAGGCCAGTACTCAATCCACTGAGGCACACCAACCAGGGCCTAGATATTATAAAACTTTTCATGTAAGTTTTGCATGATTGCTTAACTTTTTAGTTTGAAAGAAACCAGGGGTATAGAGAGATTGCAATACAATACAAAGAATTCCCCTTTGCCCTTCAGTCAGGTTCTGTTACTATTTAATGTTACTGTTACTTAATGTTAATGTTACTATTTACTTAATTATTTTCTTCTCTGTGCATCTATTCAAAGAAAAATTGCACCGATGGAATTAAGCACACAAAGAAGCTTTATATAAGACTATCGCAATAGAAAGAGACTGAACTCAATTCCTCTGAAACAAAACCTGGAAAAATTGTTAACCCCCGCAGTGGTACTGAA
>PVKM010021640.1:0-22417 GCA_004027735.1 Carollia perspicillata | reverse complement strand
GCTTGGGGGAGGGCGGACGGGGTCCTGCAGGCGCAGGCGCCCCGGTGGGTGCTCGACCCCCGGCCGGAGGGACAGGTTGACCCGACCGGGGGAGGAGGAAGCAGGAGACCCTGCGGGTCAGGACCCGGCCTCGGGGCTTGGCCGCACTCGCGGCCCCCGCACCGGGGCTGTCTGTGCCCGCTTGGGCGGGACAGCGCTGTCCCAACCGCCAACGGGGTGGTGCGGGTATGTGTGTGAGTGTATGTGTGTGTTTTGGGGGGGCGGTGTCCACCTGTGTGAAGGGAATGGGCAGTTTTGAAATAGAAAGTAGACAACCTTTCATCCCAAAGAAGGAAAGTAGACATTTTCATTTGCTCATGTTATATTTTCAAAGATAGACCAGATCGTAGGGTATAAAACAAGCCTCTACATATTCAAGAAAGTTGAAAATATATCAAGGATATTCTTGGACCACAGCTTCCTGAAATTATAAGCCACTTTCAGGAAAAACTGAAAAAATTGAAACTCGTGTTGATTAAAGAGTATGCTATTAAAGAATGAATGAGTTAAAAATGAGATCAAGGAAGAAATAAAAACATTGTGGGAACAAATGCACATGAATAGAGAGTAATCCAAAACTTATGGGTCAAATCCAAGCAGTCCTGAGATGGAAGTTGGTGGCAATATAGCCCTCTGTAAAATGAGGGAAACATTTGAAATAAGCAACCTGATTCTGCATTTACAAGAATTTGAGGAACAACCAGAAATAAAGTACAGAGGAAGTGGAACGAGAAAATAAGCAAGGGTAGAGAATAATTAAAGGATGTGGAGAGTAGAAGAACAATTCAAAGGTTGAGTAAATCCAGGAACTCATTATTTGAAAAGGTAAACATAATTGAGAAACTTTTAAGCAGACTCATGAAGAAAAGAGACAGGACCGAAATAAATGAAATGATAAATGAAAGAGGAGAGATTACAACTGATACCACAGAAATACAAATGATTTTAAGGGAATACTACAACTCTATGCCAAGAAATTTGAAAACTTGGGTGAAATGGATAAATTTCTAGAAATATGTAATCAACCAAAACTGAATGAAGAAGCAGGAAGCCTGAACAGACCAATAATAGCTGATGAAATTGAAACAGTAATTAAAAAAGAAAAAACTCCTGCACAGAAAAACCCTGGACCAGACAGTTTCACAGGAGAATTTTACAAAACATTTAAGGAAGACCTAACCCCTACTCTTTTCACAGACTATTTCAAAAAATCCAAGAAGATCTAAGACTTTCAAACTTTTTATGAGGTCAGCATAATCATAATCCCAAAATCAGATAAAGACACAAGAAAGAATTAAAAATACAGGCCAATATCGCTGATGAGCATAGATGCTGAAATCCTTAATGAAATATTGGCAAACCACATTGAACAATACATTAAAAAGATCATACACCATGAAGTGGTGGGTTTTTTTCCAGGAATGAAAAGATGGTACAGTATTCAAAATTAATAAATGTAATGCATCACATAAACAAAGGACAAAAATCACATGATCATAATAATACATACTGAAAAAGCATTTGATAAGATACAGCATCCATTTATGATAAAACCACTCATCAAAGGGGAGTAGAGGGAGATTAGCTCAACTTAATAAAGGTCATATTCAAGAAACCTACAGCCAACATTATATTCAATGAGCAAAAACTAAAAGCTTTTTCGCCAAGATCAGGAACAGGACAAGGGTGTCCACTTTCACAACTTCTATTCAACATAGTATTGGAAGTCCTAGCCACAGTGATCAGCAAAAAAAGAAAAGCATCAAAATTGGAAGATAACATGATAGAGTACATAGTAAACCCTAGGTACCAGGGACATATGAAAGGATCCTCAGCATTATTAGCCATCACAAAGTTGCAAATTTAAACCACAATGAGATACCACATCACCCTGGTCAGAATGGCCATCATAAACAAATCCAGAAACAAGTGCTGGTGAGGCTGTGGAGAAAAGGGAACCATAATACACTGTTGGTGGGAATGCAGACTGGTGCACTCACTGTGGAAAACAGTATGGAATTTCCTCAAAAAACTAAAAATGGAACTGCCTTTTGACCCGGCATTCCACTGCTTGGATTATACCCTTAGAATCCTGAAACACCAAATGAAAAGAACCTATGAACCCCAATGTTCACAGAAGCATTATTTACAATAATCAAGAGCTGGAAGCAGACCAAGTGCCCATCAGTAAATGAGTGGGTCTAAAACTGTAGTATATTTACACAATGGAATACTAGCATCAGAAAGAAAGAAGGAACTCTTACCCTTCACAACAGCATGGATGGAACTGTGCAGTCTTATGCTAAGTGAGGAAAGCCAGGTGGTGAAAGACAAATACCCTATAATCTCACCTTAAGGGAAACCTAATCAACGAAACAAACAAGCAAAGAAAATATAACCAGAGACATGGAGCTAAAGAACAAACTGACAGTGACTAGAGGGGAATGTTGAGGGGGATAACAGGTGAATGAAGGGAAATGGTCAAGTCAAGGAACAAGTATAAATCACCCACAGACAAGGACAATGGGGGAAGGATTGTTGGGGGGGTGCGGGCAGGGGAAAGTAATGGGGGGAAATGGGGATGACTGTAATTGAACAACAATAAAAAAGATTAAAAAATCGATTTTTATGTTCCTGATTTTTTCCTAAATGTTTTAGACATCATTATAATTTTCTATAAAGTTATTTTTAAAGATACTGATTAACATTATAAATACCTGTTTTATATATAAATGCTTACTACTTATAACCATATAGTTTGTCATTAAATCTTTACATTGATGTTGTTAGATTTAAAATCCACCTTTCCTTTCCACTGGACTACTTCTTAGTGCCTAAATGATAATGGAGGCATATATGCATTTGTGGATGTGAATATATTTGTGGATGAAAAGAAATATGAATGTGTTTTTGACAAAAAGAGAAAAAGGAGAGAAAGAAGGAAAATTTTCTTTCCTAAGTACTGTTAAGATACTACCAACAAGCTTAATCATCAAGAAAACATAGTTTTTTGGGTAGATAGGACACAGTTTGTGATAAAGTGTCATGAAAATTTCAATAATATATTAAAAAGATTGGGTTTTTTCAGATAAATTCATATTCTCTGTTCTTTTATATAAGAAAATTTATATTTTCTTTTTACTCTGGAGTTAAGATCCCAAAATATAATAATCTTTCCTTTGTTCTTGTGTTTGGTGTTTGTAATTCAGTTTGATTTATCACAGCATGTCTCAGGTTTATTGTTGTGTTATTAACTCAAAAACAATGAAATAAATGGAGACTGAATAACATGTCTTTATTTTTTTAAATGATTTTTTAAATAGAGCCTATATTTTATTTTATTTATTTTTTTAAGATTTTATTTATTTATCTTTAGAGAGGAAGGGAAGGAGAGAGGGAGAGAAATATCAATGTATGGTTGCCTCTCGTGCGTCCCCCGCTGGGAACCGGCCTGCCACCCAGGCATGTGCTCTGACTGGGAATCGAACTGCGATTGTTTGGTTTGCAGGCCCGCTCTCAATCCACTGAGCTACGCCAGCCAGGGCTCATGTCTTTAAATATACTATGGGTTAGCAATGAGATCAAGGATGGAATAAAAATATCTAGAAACAAATCAAAATGAACACATAACCACCCAAAACCTATGGAACACAGCGAGGGAAGTCCTGAGAAGGAGGTTCATAGGACACATGCCTACCTAAAGAAGATAGAAAAATGTCAATCTTTAGTTTTTTGAGGAAATTCCATGCTGTTTTCCACAGTGGCTGCACCAGTCTGCATTCCCACCCACATTGCACTCGGGTTCCTTTTCTCCACAACCTCTCCAGCACTTGTTTGTTGTTTTATAAAGGGTGGCCATTCTGACCAGTGTGAAGTGGTATCTCATTGTGGATTTAATTTGCATCTCTCTAGTGATTAGTCATGTTGAGCATTTTTTTCATGTGTCTATGGGCCCTCTGTATGTCCTCCTTGAAGAAGTGTCCATTCAGATCCTTTACCCATTTTTTAACTGGATTGTTTGTCTTCCTGGTGTGGATTCATGTGAGTTTTTTATATATTTTGGAGATCAAACCCTTGTCTGCAGTATAATTGGTCAATATTTTTTTCCCATATGGTTGCTTCCTTTTTCATTTTGCTCGTTTTTTTTTTTTTTTAGCTGTGCAGAAGCTTTTTAGTTTGATGAAGTTCCATTTGTTTATATTTTTCTTTATATCCCTTTTTCTAGAGGATATATTGGTGAATATGTTGCTGCATGGAATATCTGAAATTTCACTGCCTATGTTCTCCTCTAGGACTTTTATGGTGTCATGACTTAAATTCAGGACTTTTATCCACCATGAGTTTATTTTGAGGTATGGTGTAAGTTGGTGGTCTAGTTTCATTTTTTTTGCAAGTACTTGTCCAGATCTCCCAATGTCATTTATTGAATAAGCTATTTTTACTCCATTTTATGTTCCTGCTGCCCTTGTCAAATATTAACTGACTATATTGATATGGGTTTATTTCTGGGCTATTTGTTCCATTGGTCTATGTGTCTCAAAAAACCTAACCCTACATCTACAAGAACCAGAGGAACAACAAAAATAAATCCCAGAGCCTGTAGAAGGAATAAAATAATCAAGATCAGAGAAAAATTAAATGATATAGAAACTAAAAAATATATTCAAGGGATCAATAAATCAAGGACCTGGTTCTTGAGGAGAAAAACAAAATGGACAAACATTTAGCCAAACTCATCAAGAAAAAAAGAGAAGACACAAATAAATAAAATTAGAAATGAAAGAGGAGAAATTACAACAGATACAACAGAAATACAAAGAATTGTAAGAAATTACTATGAACAACTATATGCCAAGAAATGTGAAAACCTGGGTGAAATGAACAAATTTATAGAAACATACCATCTTCCAAAACTGAATAAAAGAGTAGTAGAAAGCCTGAATAAACTGATAACAATTAGTGGATTGAAGCAGTAATAAAAAAACCATCAGAACTGAAAAGTGCTTGACTGAATGGCTCACAGTTGAATTTTACCAAATATGTAAAGAAGATCTAACACCTGTCCTTTTCAAACTACTCCAAAAAATTTCAGAAGCAGGAAGACTGTCAAACTTTTTATGAGGATGGTACCATCCTAATTCAAAATCAGGTAAAGACACAGCAAGGAAAGAAAACTACACACTGATATCTCTGATGAATATAGATGTTAATATTCTCAACAAAATATTGGCAATACAGATCCAGCAATACATTAAAAAGATTGTATACATCATGATCAATTTGGACTCATCTCAGGGATGCAAGGATGGTACAATATTCACAAATCAATAAATGTAATGCACCACATAAACAAAATGAAGACAAAAATCACATGATCATATCAAAAGATGCTGAAAAAGCATTTGATAGAAATAAAGCACCCATTTATCATAAAAACACTTGGCAGACTGGGAGTAGAGGGAATATGTTGCAACATGATAAAGGTTATATAGAAGATACCTACAATGAAGATTATACTCAATAGGTAAACACTAAAAGCCTTACCCTTAAGATCAGGAAGAAAACATATGTGCCTGCTTGCACGACCCTTATTCAACATAGTACTGGAAGTTCCAGCCACAGCAATCTGACATGAAAAAGAAATAAAAGCCACCCAAATTACAAAGGAGGAAGTAAAATTTTCATTATTTGCAGAAAAAGTATACATAGAACATCCTGTAGTATCTACCTAAAATCTACTGGACCTAATAAGTGGGAGATGGGATGTGGGTAGGACAGTCGAGAGTAATGGAGGAGGAGAGGAATGGGAAGAACTGTAATTGACCAACAACAATAATGACAACAAAATAAAAATTGGCATACAAATAATGTTAAAAAAGAACCCTATAGACTCCACCAAAAAACTATTTGACCTAATAAGTGAATGTGGCAAAACAGAAGGATACAAAGTCAATATTCAGGAATTGAAGGTATTTTTGTACACTAACAACAAAATATCAGAAAGAGAAACCAGGAAAAAATCCCATTTACCATAGCAACATGAAAAGTAAAATACCTAGGAACAAATTGAACCAAGAAGGTAAAACACCTGTACCAGAAAACTACAGGACACTGCAGAAAAAGTTAAGTAAGACACAAATAAATGAAAGCACACACCATGCTCATGGATTGGAAGAATTCACATAATTAAAATGACTGTGCTACTCAAAATAACCTAGAGATTCATCTCAATTCTCATTAAAATATCAATGGCATATTTCACAGACCTAGAAAAAATTGATATGGAACCAAAAAGACCCTGAACATCCTCAGCAACCTTGAGAAAGAAGAAAAAGTAGGAGAGGTCACAATACCTGATATTAAACTGTATTAAAAGGCCACTGTAATCAAAGCAATTTGGTACTGGCATAAGAACAGACACATAAATCAATGGAACAGAACAGAGAGCCCAGAAATAAACCCATGTCTTTATGGTAAATTAATATTTGACAAATGGGACATGAACATACAATGGAGTAAAAATAGCCTCTTCGATAAATGGTGCTAGGAAAGCTTGACTTGTACATGCAAAAACAAAACAAAACAAAACAAAACAAAACAAAAACTAGATCACCAACTCACATCATACACCAAAATAAATGCAAAATGGATAAAATTCTTAAATATAAGTCATGACAGCAAAACAGTCCTAGAGGAAAACATAGGCACTAAAATTTCAGATATCTCACATAGCATTATTTTGCCAATATATCTCCTAGGGCAAGGGAAATAAAGGGAAAAAATAAACAAATGGGAAAACATCAAATTAAAAAGCTTCTTCACAAAAAATAAGCTTCTTCATGGCTAAAGAACCAACATCAAAATGAAAAAGGAACCAACTGTGTGGGAGAACATATTTGCCAATGATAATTTGGACAAGGGTTTGATCTGCAAAATATATAGTGAACTCGTATGACTCAACAACGGGAAGAGAAACAATCCACTTAAAAAATGAACAAAAGACCTGAATGTACACTTCACCAAAAGGGAACACACGAATAGCCCACAGACATATGAAAAGTTGCTGAACACCAATAGTCATCAGGGAGATGCTAATTAAAATGACAATGAGCCCTGGCTGGCATGGCTCAGCAGATTGAGCATCAGTCTGTGAACCAAAGGGTCTTCAGTTTGATTCCCAGTCAGGGCACATGCCTGGGTTGTGGGCCAGGTCCCTAGTAGTGGCACATGAGAGGCAACCACACATTGATGTTTCTCTCCCTCTCTTCCTCCCTCAGTTCCCCTCTCTAAAAATAAATAAATAAAATGTTTTTTAGAAAGTTCTGGCTGGTGTGGCTCAGTGGATTGAGCATCAGCCTGCAAACTGAAAGGTCACAGGTTCGATTCCCAGTCAGGGCATATACCTGGGTTGTGGGCCAGGTCCCCAGTTGGGGGCATGCGAGAGGCAATTGATTGATGTTTCTCTCACACATTGATGTTTCTCTCCTTCTCTCCTTTCTTATCTCTCTAAAAATAAATAAATAAAATCTTAAAAATTTTGGGTATCCCACAATGACATACTCCATCATATCTGTCAAAATGGCTATAATTAATAAATGAACAAAAAGCAAATGCTGGTGAGGATGAAGAGAAAAGAGACTCTTAATCCACTGTTGGGGGGAATGCAGACTGGTGCAACCACTCTGAAAAGGAATATGTTCCTCAATAAGGGAATGTGTTTGAATTTGTTCCTCAACAAATTCAAAATGAAACTGCCTTTTGACCCAGTGATTCCTCTTCTGAGAATATATCCTAAATACCACAAAACATAAATTCGATAGAATATATGAACCCCTATGTTCATAGCAGCTCTATTTTAATAGCCAAGATTTGAAAACAGCCTAAGTGTCCAGCAGTAGATGAGTGGATAAAAAAACTGTGGTACATTTACACAATGGGATACTACACAGCAGAAAGAAAGAAGGAGCTCTTATCCTTTCCTTTGTCACAGCGTGGCTGGACCTGGAGAGCATTGTGCTAAGTGAAATAAGCCAGGCAGTGAAAGACAAATGCCATATGATTTCATTTATAAGTGAAATCTAATGGACAAAATAAACTAATGAGCAAAATAGAACCAGAGACATAGAATCATGGAATAGACTGACAGCTTTATACATGTTCCTGAAAACCTTCCTCTTTTTCTCCCCATTATCCCCTCCCACCTCCCCTCTGGTCACTGCCAGTTTGTTCTTAATTTGAATGTCTCTGGTTACATTTTGTTCATTTGTTTGCTTTGTTGATTAGGTTCCACTTAGACGTGGGATCATATGGTACTTGTTTTTCACTGCCTGGCTTATTTCACTTAACACAATGCTCCCAGTTCCATCCATGCTGTCACAAAGGGCAGGAGTTCCTTCTTTCTTTCTGTTGTGTAGAATTCCATTGTGTAAATGTAACAATATTTTGATCCACTCATTTACTGATGGGCACTTAGGCTGTTTTCTGCACTTGGCTATTGTAAATAACACTGCTATGAACATTGGGGTGCATAAGTTCTTTTGGATTGGTGTTTCAGGGTTCTTAGGATATAATCCCAGCAGTGGAATTGCTGAGTCAATAGGCAGTTCCAGTTTTAGTTTTATGAGGAATTCCACAGTTTTCCACAGGAGTTGCACCAATCTGCATTCCCACCAACAGTGCACTAGGGTCCCCCTTTCTCCACATCCTCTCCAACACTTGTTTGTTTGTGATGGCCATTCTGACCAGTGTGAAGTGATATCTCATTGTGGTTTTAATTTGCATCTCTATAGTGGCTAGTGATACTGAGCATCTTTTCATATGTCTCTGGGTCCTCTCTATGTCCTCCTTGGAGAACTGTCTGTTCAAGTGTTTTGCCCATTTTTTTAAGTTGGGTTGTTTGTCTTCCTGGAGTGGAGTCATGTGAATTATTTATATATTTTGGAGATTAAACCCTTCTCTGAGGTATCATTGGCAAATATGTTTTCCCATATAGTTGGTTCTTTTTTCATTTTAATGCTGTTTTCTTTAGCCATGCAGGAGCTTTTTATTTTGATGAGGTCCCATTTGTTATCCTTTCCTTTATGTCCCTTGCTCTAGGGGACACATTGGTGAAACTATTGCTATGTGGAATGTCTGAGATTTTCCTGTCTATGGTTTCCTCTAGGACTTTTATGGTCTCGTGACTTATATTTAAGTCTTTTATCCACCTTGAATTTATTTTTGTGTATGGTGTAAGTTGGTGATTGAGTTTCATTTTTTTTTTGCATGTAGCTGTGCAGATCTCCCAAAACCATTTGTTGAAGAGTCTATTTTTACTCTATTTTATGTTTCTACCCCCTTTGTCAAATATTAATTGACCATAGACACTTGGGTTTATTTCTGGGCTCTCCATTCTGTTCCATTGGTCTATGTGTTTGTCCTTATGCCAGTACCAGGCTGTTTTGATTACAGTGACTTTGTAATACAGTTTGATATCAGGTGTTGTGATTCCTCCTACTTTCTTCTTCTTTCTCAAAATTGCTGTAGCTCTTTGGGGTCATTTATGGTTCCTTATAAATTTTGGAAATGTTTGTTCTATTTCTGTGAAATATGTCATGGTTAATTTAATAGAGATTGCATTGAATGTATAAATTGCATTGGGTAGTATGGATATTTTCATCATGTTAATTCTTCAAATCCATGAGCATGGTACATGCTTCCATTGGTTTGTGTCTTCTCTAATTTCTTTTTTCAGTGTTGTGTGTTTTTCTGAGTACAGATATTTTACTTCCTTGGTTAGGATTATTCCTAGGTACTTTATTTTTCTTCTTGCTCTACCAAATGGGATTTTTTCCTGATTTCTGTTTCTGATATTTCATTGTTGGTGTATAAAAATGCCTTTCATTTCTGAATATTGACTTTGTATCCTACTGTTTTGCCAAACTTACTATTATGTCGACTAGTGTTTTGTTGGAATCTATAGGATTTTCTATGTATACTATCATGTCATCTGCAAACAGTGACAATTTTGATTCCTTTCTTCCAAATTGTATGTCTTTTATTTCTTTTTCTTCTCTGATTGCTGTGGCTAGGACTTTTAATATTATGTTGAATAGAAGTGGTGAAAGCAGACATCCTTGTCTTGTTACTGATATTAGCGGGAAAGATTTTAGTTTTTGCCCATTGAGCATGATGTTGGCTGCAGGCCTCTCATATATGGCCTTTATTTATGTTTTTATCATAAATGGGTACTGTACCTTATCAAATGCTTTTTCTACATCTATTGATATGATCATATGACTTTTGTCTCTGCTTTTGTTTATATGATGTATTACACTTATTGGTTTTTGAATATTGTATCAACCTTGTATCCCTGAGATGAATCCCACTTGATCATAGTGTTTGATCTTCTAATATATTGCTGGATGCTGTTTGCCAATATTTTTTTGAGGATTCCAGCATCTATGTTCAGCAGCAATATTGGCCTGAAATTTTCTTTCTTCATTATGTCTTTATATGCTTTGGGATTAGGATGATGCTGGCTTCATAAAAAGAGTTTGGGAATCTTCCAGGTTGTTGGATTTTTTGGAATAATCTGTGAAGGACAGGGGTTACCTCTTCATTAAATATTTTGTAAAATTCTCCTGTGAAACCATCTGGTCCAGGGCTTTTGTGTGTTGGGTGTTTTTTGATTACTGCTTGAATTTTGTCATCTGTTATTGGTCTGTTCGGGCTTTCTGCTTCTTCATTGAGCTTTGGAAGATTATATTTTTCTAGAAATATATCCATGTCACCTAGGTTTTCAAACTTCTTGGTTCATAGTTGTTCATAGTAATTTCTTACAATCATTTGTACTTCTGTGGTATCAGTTGTAATCTCTCCTCTTTCATTTCTGATTGTGTTTATTTGGGTCCTGTCCATTTTTTTCTTGATGAATCTGCTTAAAGGCTTGTCAATTTTTGTTTATCTTTCCAAAGAACCAGCTCCTGGATTTATCGATCCTTGGAATTGTTTTTTTAGTCTCCATGTCCTTTAAGTCTGCTCTGCTCTTGGTTATTTCCTTCCTTCTACTTGCTCTGGGATTTGGGAAGAAGAAAAAGAAGAAAGCACATGCTGCAGTGGCAACAGTAGGCTGGCTGCTATTGAATGTGCTGTGTAATTGCACTGCTAAGCACCTGGTGGTCGAAGTGAAAGTAAGGTGGTTAAAGGATGAACCGAAGTAGGAGAAGGATATGAAGTTGACTTAAGCAGAGTGTAAGGAAGCCTTAGGATGTCATCTGGACAAAACCAGCAAGAAGTTGCAAGATCTGGCTTGTAGATTTGCATGCATTCATGGGAGAGTAAATTGACAGGGGCTAGAGTGAGGATGGTCATAGCCCAGTCAGACTGGAATCCCTGTAAGTGGGATCCTATGGCAGAAAGCAAGACTGATTTAGATGAAGTGGGAGAGGTCAGAGAGAGGAAAGCAAGTGAGAGCCTTGTTGCTCAGCCAGTCATCCTGAAGCAGAAAACACAGCAGGAGAGACCTGATGGGGGAGGATCCAGCCCTTCTGCTGCTGCCCTTAAAGTATTTGCACACATTGTCTTGGCCATATACTCCTGCCAAGCTTATGGAGCTGGCAGAAAATTTCAGACAGAAATGAACTGAGTAGATTGCAAGAGTGGCTGCTGCACCTCTGAGGCATAGGTGCTGATGGCACTGTGATGTCTGGGGATGAACTGACCTGGATGGTATTCATTACCACATACCACTTGCTATAGCAGTGCATTCATGGGGTCATAAAATATGATGAAAATGCTTCCCGGCTCTCCTGGCTGCCACACTGCCTTATGCGATGAGGTAGAACTCCCCACGGCACAGCCATGCTAGACCTCTGTGCCCAAGTTTCAAGTGTTTCTTCAGGAAACAGGCATGCAACATATCACTTACGTGGATAGGTTTAGAGGACCCGATACAGTCCCATTCACACTACTGGGAGGCACAGTGTATCATCCAGATCATGCCTACTATATAATTTAGTATCTGTTCTATATATGCTGGTGGGTGAGACAGTTCAACAAGCAGCCCGAACCATAACAGACTTGGGGGAGGTGGAATTGGTAAGCAACATAAAGGTGTATGGGAAGTCCAAGAGGAAAGTCTCCTGAAGGGTTTACAGTCAAGGTTGAGGGGAAGATGGAGCAGTGAGAGTAAGCTATAAACAGCTGTGGATAGTTTTGACCACAGCAGGGGTGGACCCTGGAAAAATACAGAGGCAACCCAATTGGGTGTTGGTGGCCTTGTGGAACCAGCGCAATCACATCAGTGTTTCAGATCCCTGCCTGAGGAAAAATGAAGGTCTGCATTTTGGAATAGACTTCCTCTTCTTTAGAAGCCCAACAAGCAAAATACAAGCAGAAACATCGAAATAATGAACTGACAGTAACCAGAGGGGATGGGGGAGAGGGATAATGGGGGGAAACGGGAAGGGAGATCAAGGAACATGTATAAAGGACACATGGAGGGTGGGAGGTGGGGATGGATAGGGCAGGGGGCATGGTGGGGTGAAAATGGAGACAACTGTACTTGAACAACAATAAAAAAGAAACCCAACAGGGAGTATCCTCCTTACTGCCTCCCTTGCCTTCATTGGCAGATTCCATGGGCTCACACCAAGGGCAAGGGCTCAGGGGTATGCCTCCTTCCAGCCCATCCAGGGGATGATCCATGGGGTGGCTTCTATGGCTGGGTAGGGGGAGCCAAAGGGACCCAGACAGAGTGAGATTCAATCTCCAGGGACTGAAGTCCCCATGTGGAAATAGCTATTCACTGGTCCCACCACAATGTACAATGGACTCTGGCCTTCATGGATGCAGGAGCTGAGTGTAGCCTTATTCATGGCAACTCAGAATGTCTTTCAGGACCCCTCCTCACCATCAATGTGTATGGAGGTCAATCTGTCAAGGTATGTAAGGTCACTTTAACTCTTCATTGGCCATCTGAATCTGTAGCACTATGCAGTCTGTATCTCCACCATTCCCAAGTACATCCTAGGGGTGGACATCCTCCTGGAATTGTGGCTACAGAAAACTGTAGGTGAATTTCACCTGTGGGTCTGGGCTGTCAAAGCAGTTCTGTGAGGACATGCCAAATATCCCCTTGTACAGCTCCCCCACCCCTCACTGTTAGTTGCAGGAAATAATACAGGCAGCCTGGGGGACACCAGGAAATTGGGGAAACCATCCTGGAGCTGGCAAAAGTAGGCATTCACCCCACACACAGCCCCTCAATGTTTCAGTGTGCCCAATTAAGAAACCTGATGGTACTTGGCAGTTGACGGTAAACTACCAGGAGTTGAGCAAAGTAATACCCACTCTGTATGCTGCAGTGCCTAATATCGTATACCCTCTACACAGATTGAGCCATGAATTATGCACTTACCATTTTCTTCTGGATCTTGCGGATGCCTTTTTCTCTATTGACATCCATCCAGATTGCCTGAAACAATTTGCCCTTACTCGAGAGGGCTGGCAGTGGACATTCACCATACTACTGCAGGGGTATTCACACAACCCCACCATTTGCCGCAACTTGGTGGTGCAGGGCTTGGAAACCTAGTACCACCCAGAAACCATAAAGCTACATCATTACATTGATGACATCATGTAAACATGAGATTATGTAAACACGTAAACATCACATGAGATTCTCTTCCATGTTTAGAGAAGGCTGCCCCACTCCTAGTGCATCACCTACAGGAGTGAGGGTGGGTGGTCAATGCCAAGAAATTGCAAGGGCCTGGTTGCTCTGTCAAATTCTTGGGGGTTGGCTGGTTGTTTAAGACAAAAGTCATGCCTTCTGCAGTGGTAGACAAAATTCAAGCCTTTCCCTGCTCAGCAACTCTGCAGCAATTGCAGGAGTCTTTGGGTTCTTGGGATATTGGTGGGTATTTATTCCCCACTTAGCTCAGTGGCTGTACCCCCTATATTGGTTAACCTGGCAAGGAGCCACCTGGAAATGGGGGGACACAACAGGGAAGACTTGACAGCTGGAAAGAACACTGACCACTATCCAACATTGGGGATCCTAGATCAGATCCAGCTACATGAGATGGATGGCTATGTTTGGGAGCTCTGGCAACAAGGGTGAACCTGGGTCCCCATCAGCTTCTGGTCACAGCTATGGAAAGGGGCTGAGGCAAGGTACAGGCCCATTGAGTGACAAGTCAATGCCATGTACCAAGGTCTTTTGGAAACTGAACTGCTAATAGGGACTGCAACAGCCAGACTCCAGACTGTGTACCCCATAGCGGATGGATCCATGATGTGACAAAGAAGCCATGCAGTTTGGCAGCAAAAACATCCACCATCTCCAATTGGAATGCCTTCCTGTTATAACACAGCTTGCTCTCCAGCAGCCATCTGAGTCACTAACTGCAACAACTGTTGGGACTGTCACAAATTGTGCTGAACAGGGGGTAGCCCCAACTAAGTCACCTCCACTGGACTCACCGATCAAGAAAGGCTGTCTGCTGATCTCCGAGGATGCTTGGTATGCAGATGGCTTCTGCAAACCTGTGTCCTGGAGAGCTGTGGCCTGCCAACCACAGACTGACAGTATCTGGATGGAAGACAGAGTGGGACGCAGAAACCAGTGGGCTGAATTATGTGCCACCTGGATCATTATTATCCTAGAACATGGGCCTTTAACCTGTGCAGATAGCTGGGTAGCTTCCACAGGTAAACCTTTGACTGCCGTGGTGGGAACAACAACAATGGACAATAATGGACAAGCCCCTTTGGGGACAGGAAATGTGGAGAGACATATATCTCCACAGCAAGGAGAAAGACATCATGCTCAATTGTGTCTCTGGTAAATCCCCCTTGCATTGTCTCAGGAATGATAAGGCAGATGTGTTAGCACAAATCTGCTGGCTAGAAGATGCCCCAGCAGAATATATGGCTGATTGGCTGCATCATAAATTGAAACGTATGGGACAAGAGACTTTATGGGAAATAGCTAAAGCTGAGGCACTACTGCTGTGCTATACTGACATTGTCACTGCCCATCAACCCTGTCCAGTGTGTGCCGAAAGGAACCATTGACAGCTTCTCGACATGCCTGGAGGTCTCTGATGCAGAGCTGTTCCCCTCATGTGCTGGCAGGTCAGCTACACTGGATGTTTACCCAGCTCTGAGGGGGCCTGATTTACCCTGGCCTAGGTGGACACCACAACTGGCCTTCTCCAGGCCCATCCATGCTGGCATGCCATTCAAAGGGCTGCCATTCAAGGTCTCAGACTGCTGTGCACTGCTCATAGCATGCCTGAAGTCATTGAAGGTAACCAAGGAACTCATTTCACTGGCTACCAGGTCTAACAATGGGCAGACCAGGTGAATATTGACTGGTGATTTCATTTCCCTTACAATCTCACGGGGACAGGGCTTATTGTATGGTACAATGGTTTGCTGAAGGACCTTTCCACACTGATCAACACTCTCTTGCTGGGTAGATGACATGCCTATATGATGTGCTCTGGGCACTCAATGAGTGACCCCAGGTGGGGTAAGCCACCCCTCTGAACCTGCTCACCTAATCCTGGGCTGGCCATATCAAGCTGCAGATTCAGACCACCAATAAGGTGATAGAACCTGGAATAGGCCAACAAAACAGTGTTTCTACCAGCACCTTCAGACATACCCCCAGGGAAATCTACCCTGCGTTGGCTTTGGGAAGTGCAGGTTGCTACATGTTGGTGTTCCCTGGTTGCTCCTGGAGGGCAAGGGTTGACCCATGACCTGATTCTCCTACCATTAATTTTCAGTACCTGACCCTTGTCATTCAATGCCAGAACCCAGGTAACTCTACAATCCCCCAGGGAACATTTATTTTGTCCTTGTGGAAAATGCAAACACTCCCTTTAGCTTTAACAGTCTGCAATCAAACCCATTCAGGATTTCCCAGACTTGGTACACCTAACCTGGGCAAACATCCATAGTAGTCATCATTCTTACACAAGATTGAATAGTTGCATGTGTCTGACTAGATGGGTGGGAACTGCTCATGTTGGTGCCCCTTAAGTATCTTTCCTATCACTTTTAGATTCTATGGAAGCAACACCTTACTCCATTGGGCAGGAATGCTGGCAGCCATGCACAACCACTCAGACTTTTGGATCTGTACTGAGTTCCCAACTGTGGCCTCTGTAGGACTCCCTTGGTGTATCCACCCCACCAACCAGACTGAATTGGATTGGCTGTGAGCATGGAACAACTCCAACCCCCTCTACAGCAGCACCTGTGCCTTTTCAGTCTCTGCCTTCTTCTCCTTTTAAGGTATAACCTATACTGTATTTGTGGCATATGGTTGCAGTATACCTACGCTTTCACCACCCAGGGGCTCCCTGTCCAGAAGAACTAATATGAAGATTGTGACGTGGAGGAGCAATGTTGGGGTGGCATGGAGGGTACCTCAAGACATGGTCCCTTCACCTCAGAGAATAGGTGGCTGCCTGACCAGAAGCCATAAGGAGCAAAGAAAACAGTTTGTATCTGGAGTCCCAGCCTTCTCAAGGACCCTGTGTTTATCACAACCCTGTAGCAGTTTTACACTCCACTGTGGTTCCCTCCCTAATGCTGCTTCCTCTCCAACCCAATTCCCTGTAAAGTGAGTAATAAATGGCATGTCCATGGCTGCTGGTACTCTGGGTGTGTGTGTTTTTTTTAAATAACATGAACAAAAGTGTAACTCTCTGGTTTGGAGATTCTGTGTTACAGTCACCCTCAGACTTTGTTACACCAGTAAAGTCACACCAGAAGATATGCCAAATAATCAATGTAAGACTTTTATTACTTAGGTCTGTTGCTTTTTGGTAAACTCACTCTTTCTGGAGAATTCAATCTGAAACCAGAGGGCAAATGAATTCAGCACTCATGCTGCCTGTCACTGCTCAGCCAAATAGCAGAGACAGGGATTGGATTATAATTGTGCTTTTATTAATATCAGAGCCCAGTAATCTGAGAAGGTGGTGGGTAAAAATCCTAACGTTCACCTTCCAGTTGAACTTTAAGAAGCAAGTCTATATAGGGAAAACATGGGAATTTGGGTGGGAGCATGGATGTGTGGTTTCTCTCAGGAGTTAGGTGGTGGAGCCGAAGGGGGAGTGGCACAGCTTCTTCATAAGATCGCTCCCTTTGTTCTAGTGTTATCTTACCATTTACATTAGCATTCTTCTTTTCCCTGGGCACCTGTGGTTTATGGCCTGAGAAGCTATGTATTTTATGGTTAAGGAGGAGAGGTATAAGCCATTTTTTCTCTAGCGTCCTTGGTTAGGGGAGACAAGGTCCTGTGATTTACCAGCTGCCTGTAAGTTGCTCAAACTGTTCTTGTTTACTTTTCTTGTCTCAGATTCTCTATTCCACTTGACCAGGAATTTTTCTAGTTTCTTACTATCCTGTCTTACATTGATTAGAGAAAGGTATTAATTTAATGAAGACAAGCAAGGTCATGTTTCTGAGTCTCCTCTGGTCTGTGTTATAAAACATAACATAAACATCTTAGAAGTACCAGTGATGCCCCAAATAGGAACATGATGAGAAGGTAAAAATATATTTATTCGTAGTATAATTTCAAAAAATGAAAAAAATACAGTAAACTTAGTAGTAACAGCTTCACATAGCAAAAACACAGTTTATCATTTCAACTGAACTGATATATTGGTTGGGGTGGTTCATTCTCACACCATGTACACCTGAAGCTCTGTTGAAGTATGTCACTTCTACATGAATACTCTGTAATAGCTAAAAAAATAATACTTTTCTCTTACCTTCTAAGTTCTTTTAGCTAAGCTAAGAATCACAATTTAACAGAGACAGACAGATTAATAGGAGAAAGTCAAATTTCAATACGTGTGCATGGAGAATTCATCTAAGTGTGAAAATTTCAACGAGGCAAAATTTGATATAAATGCCTTTTAAATGAAAGAAGGAAAGTGGGAAATAGAGTTTTAGTTTTTAAAAATGAAAATGGCTGATTTACAGGTAATTGAGGAAGAGCAGAACACACATGACAGGTAATTTTTTTCCTAGACAACCCAGACAACAAAGAGACAGGGGAGAATCTAGTCAACAGGCTACTGCTTGGAGTCTTCTTGTCTAATGCTGTTAGGTAGGATAGATAGTAAACCAGGGCAAGGAGGAGGAGGCAAACATATCTCTGCCCACTGACTCAACAGTCCCGGGCCCAGTCCAGTAATATTATCAGGTGTTACAACATCACAGGAAACACCAAGTTAACATGGGAGGAGGGCAGTCCATGAAATTCTAGGAATCTTCTCCGCTATCTGGGAAAGAAAACCTTTGAAACTGTGCTTTCATCCCAAGGCCTGAAAGGCGAGAAAGGGTCCATAGTGCCCAAAGGAACCAGCCCATTAACATCTTTGTGTATTCATACCATCCCCTATTGAAATCTGGCACCATTGTTACCAGTCAATCAATATGTAACTTCTTCACCTCCATCCCACCAAGTACATAAGTCCTCAAAACAAAGGACTCTTGGTTCTCTTGGCTTTCTGGCTGCTCGGCCTCTGGCCACCTGGCCTCCAACCTCCTGGCCTCTGGCCATGCACTCACTTGCCACCCTGGCCTTCGGCTGCCTTTACCCTGCTTTGCCCAGAAATTATGCCTTTCACCCCCACTCCCACCTTAACTAGGCTTGCTCTCTTCCATGAGAATGGATCACCAACAAACTTTGCTTGCACACCAATAGACTCACTGATCTATAATTCTTTACTGCATTGGTGAAAAGAGCCAAGCTTCTGGGAGTTTTCCCCACAATGATGCCAAGGTGATTATACTAAGGTTCCCTTCCTGAAGCAGGTTTTTCCATCTGAATCTCCTAGGCAGGAAAGGGAGAAAGGTCCAAGATTCTTTCTGAGTCTTATTCCAAAATGCAGCTTCAGGGTGGCAAAACTTTGGTCCCCTTCACATCCTGCCTGCAATGGGTAATGTTTCCCTTTACAAATCCATTTTTCTCATTGCTTAAAATTCTGGATTCAAAATAACATATATTCAAATTAGATTAATAAATTGTTCATTAACTATTATAAAATATTCTGCCTTGTCAGCTTGTTCATTTGGGATGACATACTAATAGGAATTCAACTTTTTAACACTTCAGAAAATTTTCCTATGAATTATGTGTCAGTAAGGTCAAAGTGAATCTTATAGGAGCTTAATTTCCAGAGCTTTAATCTAATGCATATTTCATTTGCAAAAACAAGTCATACAAACTTGCTACAAGAAAACTCAACTTGCATTGTTACATAGTTAAAATAAAAAATTTTTATTTATTTATTTTTACATGTATTTAATATATATTATTTAACATATGTACATTTACTATATATAAATATGCATGTGGTATGTAAATGTTTATGTGTTTTAAGACTATTTGTTTACAAAGATAAATTTATTGGAAACTAATTATTTTTGGTTTGCCTTCTACTCTGGCTATTTAGTAATTCAGACTAAAATGGCTAGAAAATATGCCCTTATTATGGTCTGAGTGGCAGCTAGTTATGGATAAATAATATCATGAGCTACAAAATTTAAAAACAATAGCAATAATAAAACCCAACATTTTGTTCTGCTTATTGTATCATACCAGGCATTGCTTTAAACCCTCCTCATTTAGCCCTGGCTGGTGTGGCTCAGTGGATTGAGTACTAGCCTGTGGACCAAAAGGTTGCTGGTTCAATTCCCAGTCAGGGTACATGCCTGAGTTGCAGGCCAGATTCCCCTGTGTGGGGTGCATGAGAGGCAACCACACGTTGATGTTTCTCAACCTCTCTTTCTCTCTTTGTCTAAAAATAAATAAATTAAATATTTTAAAAAACTTAAAAAATTAAATGCTTCTCATTTACAAAATCATTTTCCTTTTTAAAAGATATAATTGCATTTACTGTCTATTTTCTGTTTTCTTTCTGAAAGTACTATTAATTATATGTGAAGCCTCACGGTTTTATCCTTTCCAATTTCTTTGGAGAATAATCTTGTGTTTGGGTGTAGAAAGACTTATCACATATCTGTATGGGGCACAAATGATAGGGGATCTAATAACTGCGTGTAATAATGTTTAACTAACCCCCGTAGATTTTGCCATTACCTTCTTATCTCTCACTCCACACTACCTTGCCCTCACTTTCGAAAATACTTCATAGTTTTAAATTCCGAGGCTTTTAGATATTCTGGGAAGAGGGTTGATCCACTTAAATTTATTATTTCCATCTGAAGGCATTTTAGATTGAGGCTTTCTCCATCCTGCAAAGATGGTTATCAATCAGTTACTTCCTGTTTTCAATAACATGTTTAGCAATCTCTTGTCCACTCTTGGGCCCTTCCTATTCGCTTTGTCCTGGTCAATTTATACCCTCAGTTTTATGATAGGAGGGTTTCAGATGGAAAAACAGATAAACACATGCAATTAATCAGTTGTGTTTAACCAAAATCCAACAAACCATTTCCCCCTACAAATGCAACTTTCTGCCCTCTTAGAAATTTTTTGTACTAAAGACGGTATCACGCAATTCTAACTAGCTGTGAACACTTCACTGAAGTAATCCTGTCAAAAAGGTGATGTGCACTTACAAAGGGTCACTTACAAAGGGTTGAAAAGATACCCTTTTCAACATCTCTCCTGTCTGCACAGCTGGGTAAAAATTTCTGTCATTTTCCTTGTCATGGGACAGTTCTGCCAACATGAGAAAGGATAATCCAAATGATTTCTTAGATTTATCCCAGATCTATAACTTCACAAATTGGCAGAAGGTAATAAATGGCTAGTAGTCTCTTGAATTCTTTTTCCTCTTCATTTCATTTATGGTTCCTGATGATTTTCCTTCTCCACCCATCATTTAAAAAATTTGCATATTATATATTCTTACATTTTAAAATTTATAGAAAATTACATTTTCTTGAGACAGAAGCATTCTTTCCACCAAAAAATAATGTCCATAAAATATAATAAAATTTATGCAATATTCCACAATTTTAGTTTCAAATTGGGTCCTTAGAGTGAAATATGAATAAAAATGACAAAAAATACTAGGTTCATTTAATTTTCTACACTGACTAAGGAGCTTTATTCATTCAAGGGCAGAAGAAAAAAAGAAAGATAGGACTTATGTTCTCCCTAAATGTAAATTACTGACACAATTGCAAATACTTATGCCAACATAAAACTGAGTTTAACAGGGCCCTCTGGCGTTTTAAATCCTCTGAACAGTGAGTTTAATGGACAGTGTACTTTCTTTCAGGGAAGATGTCAGTATTAAAATGAGAAATATGCAGGTAGGAAAATAGTCACCTTAGTGAACTATTTGCATAATAAAAATTAATGGTCAGTTTCCTGTTTATGTCCAGTTCACTGACTATCAATAAAAATATTGGACAAGGAATCCATTTACACATTAACTAAAATTACACTCAGAGCTTATTACAGAGTGTTTGTAAGGTAACACACACTGAAAAGACTTTCTGGCATTGAATAAAAATTAGTTGGAAGTTCAAGGGAACTCTTTGCCTCTCATATTTTAGTAGTTGTCTTCTATAAAATACAAAATTCTCTTGGCCATGTGTCTGAGCCATAATAATCCTGAAACAGCTTTCTTCTTTTCTGTTATTTTTTTTTTTTTGGTTTTCTTCTTTTTTTTTTTTTTGTGAAATCATTTTCTGAAGGACTTTTATTCCATGATAAAATAATTAGAGTCATAATTCAATAAATACTTATGTAAGGTAATAGATGGTGTAATCAGTATTTTATTGTGTTTTATTTTATTCTCTGAATTTTTATTTGCCTTCTGCCTTCTGCTGGCACCACTTTTGCTGCCTTTAACATTTCAGAACTTTGGTGTTGTTGACCTCAGACTCACTTTGTCTTCCACAATTCTGTGCATGGTTGTCTTTTGAATGAATTGTATTTTAGAAAAATCACTTTAGAAATAATTGTAATGGCCCTCTTTCACCATACAAATAAAGAGATGATCATTTTATGCTTAGATAACTCAAGAGAAAATTGTGGTGAAAATGGAAAGAATGTTCTATATAATAATTATATATTAATACACAAACTTTTTGCTCTTTTGAGGTCTTAAATATTCAGATTTTAGGTAAGGATTAAGGTGAAAGAGTTCAATCACCCTAAAACTAGTTGAAAATCAACCATATTAATACCTTTATTACTGATCACACAAATTATAGATACAGAATTCATTGATATAATGTTACAGTTGGAAGAAACAAAGAGTATAATACCTTTGTGGGCAAGGTCTTGCTTTATATTTCATACTGTGACATTCACTAACATACAGTTAGGTTTGGCCCAACAAATAACCATCCCTAATCATTACAGTATTAGCTATAT
>PVKM010021639.1:0-22406 GCA_004027735.1 Carollia perspicillata | reverse complement strand
TTGTATGATGAGTAAAATTTTGTTTAGTAGACAGATAGAACATTCCCTTTATTGTAGAAAGTGCTGTTTGACAGCGCTGGGCTAAATGCTTAAGCAAATATTGTGTCATGTCCAGTTTGGTAATCACTAGCCACATTAGTTACTGAGCTCTGAAATTTGGGAACAGCAAATGGAGAACTAAACTTTAAATTTTATTTATTCAAATTTTATTTTAAAAATTTAAATTTTCAGTTTATGTCAATACACATTTAAATAGCCACGTGTGGCTATTTGGACCCGATTGGACAGGCAGGTCTAAGACCAAGGTACATGCCAGAAGTAGTGTTTTAATTCTGAGGTTATCTGGCTCCAAAGTCATGCTTTAAACATTAGTACTAGTTGAAACACCATAAAGGATGTTGTTATGTTTGCACCAATAGAACTTCTCACTTAGTGTTCATACCTACTTTATTTTATTTTATTTTTATTTTTATTTATTATTGTTCAGTTACAGTTGCCCCACCTTTTCCCCTACTGCTCTCCCCTACCCCAACCTCCCTACTCCCACAGTCAGTGCCCCGCCATTGTCTGTGCCCATGAGTGCTCTATTCTTGTTCCTTTGCTTGCCCCTTCCCTGTTTTTCCCTGTTACCCCCTCCCTGCTCTCCTCTGGTCACCGTCAGTTTGTTTTTTATTCCCAAGTCTCTGGTTCTAGTTAGCTCATTTTTTTGTTTTGCTGATTAGATTCCACTTATAGGTGAGATCATATGGTATTTGTCTTTCACTGTCTGGCTTATTTCACTTAGCATAGTGCTCTCCAGATCCATCCATGCTATTGTGAAGGGTTGAAGTTCCTTCTTTCTTTCTCCTGCATTGTATTCCATTGTGTAAATATATCATGGTTTTTGATCCACTCACTTACTGATAGACATTTAGGCTGTTTCCAGTGCTTGGCTATTGTAAATTGTGCTGCTATGAACATTGAGCTGCATAGGTTCTTTTGAACTGGTGACTTAGGATTCTTGGGATTTAGTCCCAGCAGTGGTATCAGTGGGTTGAAAGGCAGATCTTTAATTTTTTGAGGAAACTCCATACTGTTTTCCACAGTGGCTGCATTAGTCTGCATTCCCACCAACAGTGCACTAGGGTTCCCTTTTCTCCGCAACCTCTCCAACACTTGTTGTTTGTTGCTTTGTTTATGATGGCCATTCTGACTGGTGTGACGTAGTATCTCATGGTAGTTTTAATTTGCATCTCTCTAAAGGCTAGTGATGTTGAACATTTTTTTATGTGTCTATGGGCCCTCTTTATGTCCTCCTTGAATGGAGGAAGGAAATAAAATTATTCAAATCCATAGTATGTTAATAGGTGAAATATACAGAAAGTGGGGTAGAGAATGTTGGACAGGGGACAGAATGTTACATAGGATTATCAGAGAAAGACTCACTGAGAAAGTGATATTTGAGTAAAGACCCGAATGAGGTGAGCAGGCAAGCTATGAACCTAACTGGGAAAAAAAATTCGAGGCAGAGGCAATAGGAAGTGCAAAGGCCCTGAGGCTGAAATGTACCTTTCACATGGGAGAAGGGGAATGAGAGCAGTGAGTGTGGCAGAAACATTGTGAGTGAAACGGAGAGTCCTAGCAGGGCTGGAAGAGGTGTTTAACTACACAAGTTTATATGTGGCTTTTTAAACAGTCTAGAAAAATATCCACCACACTCTTAACAGTAGTTGCTCCTGGGAAATAAGAAACATTCCTTCTTTTTGAAGAAATACTCAGTTTTAATTTTATACACTGATATATTATTTGAATGCTAAATAGGTAGGTATGGCTTTTAACGTTTTAAACTGGCTTGTGGTTTTCAGAGAAGAATCAGAAAACAAAAGACCATGTAGATGTCTAGCACAAGCCCAGAAATTAAAAATTACTCTCCCAAATCACTGGTATTTTAATAGAAAGTGACTCAGAAACTTTTGTTCAAAATTGCATATTGATGTTACATGATTGTTGTGAGCACTAAAACTAATCACCATGACCTTGGCACAACGAGTTACATTTTAAAGGCTTGCTGTAACAATGACAGCCCCAAACTTATTATTTATACCATAGGTCTTGCTAGATTCTAGTGCGTCTGACAGCAAATTTGCCTTTACTTCTACTGAATTTAGGGAATTTGTATATCAGAATATTATGAGATGTCACCATTTTGATTCAGTAAGCAAACTATCAGCCTTAATAGAAGCTAAGGATGCCCCGAAGCAAATTGTTAGGGAAAATTGGCTATACAACTTGTTAAATTTTTCAATCAGCATGTAATTGCATATTCAACAAAAATCCTGGGCTGCTGCTGAGACAGCTCAAAGATTACTTCAACTGACCTCTGTAAGATTGAGATTTCTTTCTGTGTATTACACTCTTTGCTCATTTTTAGTAGAATAGTTGTTCTTTTCAAAAACTATGGGACCTCTCTCTTCCCCCCCCCAACTTTCTTCTTTTTTTTCCCTCTTTCCTTCCTAGCTCCTGTCTACATATACGATCATTGGTTTTCCTCTGCTGCATAAGCTGTACATTTCTCTCCTCCCTTCAAATTCTATTTCTCTCAACTTTGATTTCCCTCTTGGCTTCCTGTTTTCCCTTTTCTTTTTTACCACTATCGTAGTTCCCCTTCATCTGCAGGGGATGCATTCCACGGCGCCCAATGGATAGTACCCAAGCCTAGGCAGAGGACCCTTGAACAGCACGAGATGGAACTGCACTGATTCACTCAAACATGGATTTTTTTCAATAAATACAAACACTATTTTCAATCTGCGGTTGGTCGAATCCATGAATGTGAAGTATTGACAATAGAGTCAAAAGTTATATGCAGGTTTTTTACTGCATGGGGGTTGGCGCTCTTCATTTCCCCCGTTATTCAAGGGTCAACTAATTTTCCTATACATGTTTACTTATGATAAAGTTTAATTTATAAATTAGGCACAGTAAGAGATTAACAATAATAACTACTAGTAAAATAAAACTTACAACAATATACTGTGGTTAAAAATATTTGAATGTGGTCTGTCCCAAAACATGTTATTGTACTATACTCACCTTTTCACTTAAAGGAAGCACCTCATGGCTTCTCTTTGGCATATTCCAAATACCAGCATCACTACTCTTGCAATTTGGGGCCATTATGAAGTAAAGTAAGGCTGACGTGAACCTAAGTACCGTGATACCACGACAGTCGATCTGATAAGAGACGGCTGCTAAGTGATTAACGGGTGGCGAGTGTGTACCGTGTGGAGATGCTGGACCAAGGGCTGATTCACATCCTGGGCAGAATGGAGCTGACGACAGGAGATTTCATCATGCTGCTCAGACCTGTGCACCATTTAAAACTTATGAATTGTTTATTTCTGGAATTTTCCATTTACTATTTTTGAACCCCCGTCCACCATGGGTAATGAAACCATGGAAAGTGGAACTGCAGATGAGGGACTGATGACTGGATCTCTTTTTCTGATTCATATCAAATGTTCATAATGTGACGTTGAAATATATTTAAATAGACTTTTTACATTTTCACCTTCTTTAAAAAGAAAAGAAACAAAAATTGAGAAAACACTATAAATATACACATAAGTTAAAGTAGTTTGCATTTATTTTTTTTTAAAGAAAAAGAAAAAGACACAAAGGCTGGCATACGTGGATCCTTGTCACTAAAAGGAGGGCGTGGTGTACGCTGCGTGCAAGTCCTGGTAACCAACAGTAAGGCATTAATTACAGGACAACTTCGAGAAAAAGAATAATATCTGTGGTGCCTGTCTCCATTCTTATGCCTCAAATAGACATTGCCAACCAATCATAATTCCACCCTCCGATTCTGTTTGCAGCTTTAGAATCCTTCTCAACACAGCATTCCAGACATCCACTCCCATACACTGGCATTAAGGGTGAAACTTATGATCCAACCTTGGATGTATCTCTGTTCGAGGCATCTGACATTGAGGCTGGGTTGTATCACTGCTCCATGACTGCAAGGTAAAACACTGAAATGGTAAGTCTCCTTAGTCTTAAGAAAGTCCCTCAGGGCTATAACTTGGATGAGCTGGTTAGGGCTTTCCCCCAAGGTATGAAACTTAAGAAGCAAAATTTTAATAATGTTTAAAGGCTCTGTTATTTTTTTCTCTGGCCTCACTGTCTGTCTCTCCAGCTACAGGGGAGAGATTCCACTGGCCAGATAGGGAATCTTCAGGAGCTAGTCCACTGGATGGGAGGAGCCAGGGAGCAGAGGTCAAAAGTAGGTGGCCCACGGCCCAGGTTCCCTTGTCTCTTCTTCTGCTTCTTCTCTCCTGTCCCACAGTTGGCCTTGTCATGCTGCTATTAACTCAAGACTACATTTTGTGTTTGTTACCCCGGATTTCAATTATTGCTAAATGTAACTTCAGAGTTACTTAGTCTTCTTATACTGGATAATAGAACCAGTCTCACTACATTGTACCCCCTTTTCTGTGAGAATCGTAAAAGTCTTAGAGTGAAAGCACAGTTTGAAAGCATGAGTCAGAAACCTTAAAAATACCTGTCTCCTTCTCAATACGCTAAAAGTTTTATTCATTTTAATGAGAATCTCCTTTTCATCAGTGATTATAGTAAGTGGGAAAGAGTACTGAGAATGCTTAAGTGTGACGGTGTGGTACTAATGCATTCATTTTACCTTTTGAGTTTTCGTAGTTCTTACCTTGGTGATTTTAAAAGGAGAGCACTGGCATTGAACTAGAGTTAATAAAGGGCTATTTGTTTCAACATTGTTTAGCCAGTGGTTTAGTTATGGGGTGGGGATGTTTTTGTTTTTTCTTATTGCTACCAAATATAACAATATTGCAACACCAACTGAACAGGTGCTTATGAGGAAACACTGGACCTGAAATGACAAAGTGCTTTCTGGACGCTACAGTTCTGTGCCAACATGCAGCATTATTGAGGTATTGTTGGGTAGTCTGGATCCTCATTGGGTCAATTTTTAAACTGGTTCTTTTGTAATCATGGAGATACAACTTACATCTGAGTAAGGAATAGAATGACCACATCAGATTCGTATTTCTGACAATTTTTTGAGCCCCACATCCCCTCAAGAACTTAAATTAGCATGTTGTTCCACTGACTTTCTTGGTGTCGTAGAAGGGGCCTAAAATTTTACTTCTTCTGAGTAGAAACAGGACAAAATCAGAACAGCTCGGAATAAAGAGCAGAACCCTAACAAGCCCTAAAAGATCAGTAACTCTGGAGTCCTAGTTTTCTACGGCACTTCCTGCCAGCAACAACAGAGCACCCAGGGCCATGGCGTCACTTCCGTAGGCCAGGGGCACTTTTGCGTTCACGTGCCTCTTCCTTCATCAAAAAGAGAAATTAGAATTAATATATTTAGTCTGCATTGATATAAAGATGAGTATAGTCCAGGTTGAATCCATTATTATTGTGTTAATTTCTTCTGAGTTATCTAGGAGAAATGAAAATCAAACCATTTTCATGGGCCACTGAAAGAAAAGTGCACCATAGGCACTATGCCTCCTGTGCCTCATGAGTAGCAAGTTGGTCCTGGCGTCACCTGGGAACTTGGAAATGCAAATTCTTGGGCCTTACCATAGACTAAATCGGAAACTCAGCAATGTGCATACTGACAAGTCTTCCAGGTGATACCAAATCTCATTCAAGATGGAGAACTTTGAGAATAGCTGGCTTGGAGAATTCAAGACGAGATAGGTTGAACCTCACTCTGTAGAAGCTAAATATTCTCCTTACCGACTGCGGATCTCACTGCCAGGGCAGGCAAATGAGCTCTACTGTTTTGGGTCTGATTTTAGGGGTCAGAATGGGCAGTCATCTTTCTGACTATTTGTCAAATTTGGCTTTATGATTCAGAAGATGTTTAAAGTCTTGAAAAGCAACATTACACAATGGGCCCAACCACACAGACTTTAAATAGTTATATTTTTTGAATTATCTTGAAAGATAAAAAGTTATAAATATTCCAGCTACAGTCTGCATGCATCTATAGAAAGTGATACAGTTTTCAATGTTAACTTGTTTTTAAATTTTTTTTAAATGTATTGATGTCAAAGAGAAAGAGAGAGAGAGAGAGAGAGAGAGAGAGAGAGAAAGAGAGAGCATTGATCTGTTGTTCCACCCATTTATGCACTCATTGGTTGGCACTTGTATGTGCCCTGACCAGGAATCAAACCCACAGACTTGGTGTATTGGGACAATGCTCTAACCAACTGAGCTACCTGGCCAGGGCTATATATGTACATAATTGAAAATCACTGTACACGATTAAAACCGTAGGCCTTATGAAGTTGCTGCACATCATTGCCAGTGACACATTAAAAAAAAGAGATAGCAACCTAATAAAAACAGTAATACAGTTTTCCTAATATTAAGTGGTTAATAAATACACAAATACTGTACACATTATGGCATTTTATCTTGAAAGGGACTTGAAGTTGGCTTGTGGAAATGAACATGAGAAGGACTGTGGCTTGTGAGCTATTGTGAAATGGTAGGGAGTTATCTGCAACACGACAGAAAGCTGTACCACTAGGTGTGGATGAATGTAGCTCATGACGTGTGGTAAATAATGCAGTGGGTAGATGCCTGAGGTGTGTGCATATGTGCATTTTGTATATTCATAATCAACTTGGTTCATCTGGGTGCAGTTTTCTGCAGTCACGTAGTATTTCTCTCATATGAAATCATGCATAAGCAAATGAAAAATTTGTATTATGCTCAAATTGTTCCCTAATGGAACAAATTCATATTCTCAAACAGGCATTATAGCAGAGCTGACTCTCTATGTGCATGATGGTATAGTTCTGTATGCAAATTCCACATATAAGTGTTTATTCCTACATCTGAAAGCTTATCAATGTAGTTCAATGTCACTGTTTTATATACAACATTAAACAAAATAGACAAATAAGAGACTGTGTGTTTGTGTCTATTTGTGTTGATATACAATAAATCTGATTAGAAGTAATAGTGTATTACTCTAATATGATCCTGGGAAAATTAGTTTGTATGTCATCCAAAATATTTCTATTGTGAATTTCTTTCTTTCTTTCTTTCTTTCTTTCTTTTCTTTCTTTCTTTCTTTCTTTCTTTCTTTCTTTCTTTCTTTATTTTTCTTTCTTTCTTTCCTTATTTATTTTTAATTCTCACCTGAGGATATGTTTATTGATTTTATAGAGAAATGAAGGAAAGTGCGAGACAGAAACATTAATGTGAGACAAACACCAACTGGTTGCCTCCTGTACACACTCTGACAGGGAATCAAACCTGCAACCTTTTTGGTTTATGAGACAATGCTCCAACTAGGTGAGCTATCTGTAGTGACTGGGAATTAGATTAGCTTTTTAAAAAGTCTCCTACATTGGAAAAAATACTTTTATTTATGATTTAAAATTAAGACACAAGCTTTGTTGATACACAAAAAATAAATGTATATTGGTTCTCATATTATAATGCTAGTCATTACAGGTTTAGTCTATGCCCCCACAATTGTTTTAAGGACTCCAGTGCAGGCAGTCCTTGCTTTTCACAGTTGTAACACACACAAATTCCAGTTACCATGGTTTAGTTAAAACAGCAGTCCCCCTACGACATGGTTCAAATTGCAGTGACCATAGTATATTAGCTGTGAGGAATTCCATAAAGTCCAAACTTCACTGCTAGCTCTTCAGTCTGCAAATCACTAAGTAAATAACAGATTCGCATCCTGGCCAGTGACTAATCATGTCACTTTTTTCAAAATTTGTCTTTGTATTGGTCATCGCGCATCTGCTATTCATTTCATGTCTAGACTGTAAAGCCAATAGTTGTGTTACCTCCTTGTCCCCCAGTGATAAGCCATGTAGGCATTTTATAAAACCAAATAATTGAGAGGGAATTCACCAGGGAAGGTGAAAATGCAGCAAAGAAACAAAAAACATTATAAGTGAATTTTGACCTTCATGTGAATGAAGTTACAGCAGAAATTAGCTGAAGGTGGGAACGTTGACAGCACTGCAGTTGGAGACACTCTGAAACTGTAGAGAGAAGAACTTGGTAAAACAGCTTATTCACCAAAGTGAGGGCAGCAGTGGCCAAAAGGATGCAGACGTCCCAGGGGAGAAAACACCAGCAAAGATCTTCATATTCAAGTACAAAGAAATAGAACAACTTCCTTCTCAGTGTCTCTAATGGTTTAAGTTATAGCATACTAAATAAGTGTTAGTCTTAAATTTTAAATTTAAATTTAGCTTTAAATTTTCTTATGCATGTAGAACCAACAGTAAGATTAATGTTACATTAACAGTAACACAATGGTAATATTAATGTTTTGACAAAAGATTTTAAAGGTCACAGAACAATTGTAATTTCTCTGTTGACTATTAAGACAGCTTTGCACATTTCAGTTTGCATGGTTAGTTTTACCATCCTGTGCAAAGCAAAGAGTGCTTGTATAACCCATGGAAAATTTAGTTATCTCTGGACCATCAACAGTACTAATACATGTACTAAGAAGATGTTAATTTTTTAGAAAACTAGGATAATTTTGTGTTGCCTATTACCAAAATCCATCCAAAAATCACTGGTCTCACTTTCATGTAATTACTTATTTAAACTTATCCGAGATAGCCATTGCACACTAATCCTGATCCCTTTGAACTCCTCTGAGGCCATCGATTATTTTGGTGGAACAGAGCAGGGGAGAACAGGGGGTGTGAGGGAAACTGTCCAGCTATTGAAAAGAATTCTGTCCCGTTGGCTATGCGAAATCTTAAAGCAAGCCAACCAATGCTCACTGAATTTTTCAGTTAAAAATATTTAGTTCAGAAGATGATTTGACTTCGGGTGGTGGGCACACATTGCAATATACAAATCATGTGTCATAGAAATGTACACTTGAAACCTACATGATCTTATTAACCAGTGTCACCCCAATAAATTAAAATAAAATAAAATAAAAATATTTTGTTCAAATAAATATTTTGATAATGTGTAGTATAATTTGTAGACAGTTCTTACTACCTATGAAGAATAATGTCTGACATAAATAAGACACATTTTTAACATCTCCTTAGCAAGAGGATACTATGTCTTAATTACAAAGGGGAAAAAATTAAAAGCTGGATGATAATAATTCTTTATTATTATAAAGATATTTTGCAAGTCATTGCTAATCTACTTTGTGGTAAGCTTGTTTTCAAGAAAAGTGCTACCGATTGGGGCTTTAACCATTATCTTTTTAATAATAACCTCCTCTGCTTACATGCATAATGCAGAGATCTAGTAATTCCCTATAATCAGTGTGTGAGTAGGATTTTCAGATAGGTTATTAATTAGATTTACACACAACTGCCTTCCTCTGTATTTCACAGCGAAGGCTAGGTGCTTGCTTTTATCTGGAAGTCAAATTCAATGGGAAAATAACAAACCTTTAGGATACAGGCTCCATTCCCCCACCGAACATTTACTGTTGGTGTGTGATTTAACACATTTTATTACATTGAGATTGTAATAATTTCTCTTTTTTAATGCTGTTGACTGCAAGCAAATACGATCTCTATGATTGTGCCTACATTTACATAACAGTCTGAAGGAAAGCAAAATATTTTATTATTAGATCAGTTGTTTACTCTGTACAAAACTCAAAAATCAGTTTGAACTTATCTCCCTTTCCCTTCTCATAAAATGACAGCATTTCTACTGAAATGATTGTGGTACCACATGTTTTGACATTATGTAGACATCTCTCTAGCCAACATTAGGCAAAATGTTGTAAGAAACCTAAAACTCCAATAAATTATTCAAAGATTCCTAAACTATCACATTTTTATAGTATGAAAGATTGATTGAAATTTGTTGCAGTTCCAGAAAAACTAAAACCATCTCAATGAAAGCAATGCATGATTTGAATATTTATAAGGTAATTGGCAATTCTGCAGTATGTTTGCTTTAGCAAAAGCAATTAAATGCAAAAATAACAAAAATAGAGAATCATACACAAGAGTGTGGAGAGAAGAGATTGAAGAAAAATAGAAGTTGAGTACATTAAATTACATGGCTCTTTGTGTGTTCATATTGTCTTCATCAGGATGATCAACACAGAATTTTTGGTGTTCCATGGATAAAATGCACTTTCAGGGTAGTCATAATTTCCATATTCAGAAAACTGACTCTGACTTTGAAGAACCAGAAAGAAATTGTAACGGTAACTATGTAAAGCAGCATATTTAGGTTGGGTCCTCTCAGGAAACATTATATGCCAGTGCTTGTAATCAGCCTGCCTGTCTGTGTGAGACCATTTTGATGCCAATGGGAGTGGTTAGTAGTGGCCAATTGCAATGTGGACACTACAGCTGGGCCAGCCAAGTAGTGTCCACTCAGAGGAGCTGAGCCACCCAGCTCTGGGCCACTCCTCTGAGTCGTCAGATATAGAACTCTGTGTTCTGTGAGGGATGAAAAGGAAATGGCATTCTCTTAAGTATCTACGATGTGCCAAATACTTTGCCACTTGCAGCCTCTGTGCTATTTTACTTAAGTTCTTCACACCGACTTCATACCATATGTTATTCTGCTCATTTGATAGATGAAGAAATTAAGACTCAGAGAGGTCATATGCTAAAGAAAGCTTCCAAGCAGAAAGTTGAATGAAAAAAACCAAGTAACAGAAGATATCCACAGGATCATACATTTTATGTACTTTTTCAAAGCATGCCAAACAATAGAGCATATTTCTTCAAACATAAATGCATATGTAGGAAATGTTTAAGGATATGGGCAGGAATGATAAACACCAAATTCAAAATGGTTCTTTTCTGGTGGGAAAAAGTTGAGTCAGATGAAGTGCACAGGGCACTTATAATCCATTTCCCTTTTGTTATTTTTTCATTTAAGATTTTATTTATTTATTTTTAGAGACAGAGGGAGGGAGGGAGAAAGAGAGGGAGAGAAATATTAATGTGCGAGAAAGACATCCATCAGTGCCTCTTGCACGCCCTCAGGTAGGGACCTGGCCTGCAACCCAGACCCGTGTCCTGACTGGAAATCGAACCTGCAGGCTCTGGGTCTGCAGGACGACGCTCTGCTCACGGAGCCACCGCAGTCAGGGCTTCTTTTTTACTTTTAAGCTGAGAAGTAAGCCTATGGTAATTATTGCATGACTCCCTACACATTTTTGCTTGGCTGAAACATTCTGTGAAGATTTAAAAAATAAAAGAGAGATTCAGCAACTTGCTGAAGGTCACACAGCTATTAAAGAGGAGGCAGAGCTGAATTCAACTCCAAGTTTGCTGACACCAGAGGCTGGACACTCCCTGCTCCTCCTTACGCACTGCCTCAGCTGGGCAGTGCTGAAGAATTCTGAGAGAAACCACTTTACCTAGGAATGAAGGGGCTGATTGGGAATCTCCCTATGACTGCGCATCACGGAGTAGTACTGGAGTAGATGAGGAAACCAAGTGGGCCTGTGTTTTAAGGTGAAGGAGCTACGCCACTCAGAAGAATGATAAAGGAAGCTGACATGAGTCCCTTTCCTTGTTTCTGTTACTGCTGTTGCTACACAGTGGAATGAGATGTTATTAAAAAAATAGTTAGCTTATTAACCACTTTAATATTGTAATGAAGCTAAGCCAATAAGCTTTAAAATTTCACCATAACTGTAATTCACAGGAATAATGTCTGAGAATAACTGGATGCTGGCTGCAAAATTATTACACACTTTTAAAGTGCTGCTATATTGAAGTTCTTATGACTGACTTCACAGAACGCTCCTCTTCTCCCAATTCCTCCCTCCCATTCACTTATACAGTTCACAGATAATTATGATTGGAACTGAGCCTGGGAAACTTACCTCTTTATTCATTTTACTGTTCACTACAGATTTATTACCTCTGACTCAACTAATCAGTATAGTCTTAGTACCTAGCTTGGACGCTGGCACATGGTAGGCAGTCAATATCTGTTGAATTGAATATGAGAAATATTATCTGTGGTTTGCATCGTTTTGTTTTGTTTTTGAGGGAGGCAGCAGAGTACAGTGATTAACTCTCAGCAGGGAGTCAGTATTTGGGAAGAAGGCAGGTGGAGTTATTTCACTTTTCCAGCATCTTTGGTCCCTACTTAGGGCACTTTGGGCAAACTACAGAACCTCTAAATCTCAGTTTCAACTTCAGAAAAATTAAGATAATATGAATGTCTTTTGCTTAAGTTTGTTGTAAGAATTAAATGACATAATGCCTCTAAAGTGCTTAGAATGGTGCTAGGTACATACTAAGTGCTCAGCAAATGTTAGCTATTATTGAGATTGGTTTTGTATGTTTGTTTGCTTGTCTCTGAGACGTAACCTTTGTTTTTACGAGAGAGGTAGCCAGTATTTATGTCTCATGCTCTCTGACTAGGTTTAAGACAAAAATGGAAAACCCGCCTATGGAGATATCATCTTTTTTTTCTTACCAAAATTTCTCTTTCCTAACAACAAAGTCACTGTTCACCTACTATTGCAGAAGAAAAATGACTTTAATCTCAAAGGCAACATTAAAAATAGGGGAAAAGAAAACAAATCAATAAAACCAAAGGTCATCGACACAGATGATTCTAACATACAGCAATACTCTTGAGCACTGGGGTTATATACACATGTTTAAAAAGAACTACACAAACAAACAAGACATCTGGAATAAAAATTACATGATTTAGATTCTAATATTCAAATAATTTTACATGTCAAATTAAAAAAAAAACATGTAAGTGAAAAGCCCTGAAGTAAAACACCGTGTCCAAATATTTTATTTTCTAGCAATGTGTTTTCCTCTCCATAGGAGCCAGATTAAATACTCACATACACACACACACACACACACACACAGACGCCATGCCCCAAATTAGTTCTGCCATGGGAATTTAGGTTGTTTTAAGAGAAAATAATAAGATAACAAGGCTGAGTTTAGGGTGAGCATACTATTATTATTCTCCTTGTTCATTATCAGATATGGCCAATGTCAGTCATTACAAAATGTTTGTTTTATTCATAGTCAGGATTTTTTTAATTACTGTTTTAAATACAGGAAGAAGTTAGGGCAGTAGCTTTGAAACACCTTTTTCCCATGATCCTCCATAAGGAATGCATTTTATTACAACATGAATGTTCTATTTTATTTCATTTTTAGATGTTAGTTGTGAGTCACTAAATTTATTTTCACAATCCACTAATAGGTCATGACCCACTGTTTGGAAAACACTGCCTTAGGATGTTCTGTTGAAATTTTCCCACTGAAGTGCCTGGAGTGGCAGGGAGAGGAACAGTTTTGGGAGGGTTGGAAGAGAAAGTTGAGAGAAGAAATTTGAGGGCCTTGGCCAAAGGCAAAATTTCTTTGAAGTTTCTCTCTTTTACCTTTAAGACTTACCCAGCTTTGGCACTAGACATCATACAAAATCTTTGGTTTTTTCTAAAAGGTTTTAAATCTCCCAGTATAATAAAACAGATGCTCCAGGGACCCATGCTGTGTTATCCCGGGCTACCTCTCCTGCTAAGGGCACGCACGCCGCACTCTGTGAAGTGGCCTGTCTTGGGTGATAAATGTACCCCCAGACAGTTTGTGAATTTACCAGGGGCTCAGGGCCTTTTGACCGCCTGACAATCAGTCAGCGCCCGGTCATGTGGATGATCTCCCTGGGGAAGATGAGGACATTCCCTTTGGTGAGTGGGCTGCTGTCTGAGCATGGGCCTTTTGCCTTTTTCGGGCACTTCCAGGCCTGACCTGGAAAGGTGAAAGCCTCACATGACTCAGACCCTCGTTAGCTCGCACCACACAGGCAGCCTCCGGGCAGCTGCTGTGGCAGGAAGGGCGGCGGTGCTAACGAGGTTGCCCTGCGGTGGGCTAAGAGGACTTGGTCATGATGAACCAGGTGATGAATGTGCAGCCATGGAATCAATCATTTTGAAGGGGAACATGTTAATTCTTCTATTTCCATGCAGTTGGTTCGACAGCAGCTTGACATCATCCTTGCCCTGCCTTGGCCATCGCCAAGGTCACAGCAGGCCGGTAGGAAAATGAAGGAAAGGAGTAAATAAACCAAAGGAGGGAGAACCTGTGTAATTTTTAAGCACTTTGTTGTTCTTATTTGGTATCAAAGGATCCCTGTAGCTGTTTGGGATCCAAAAATGAGATGGACTTATGTTCATAGTGTGTATTCTCAAAGAGGAGCTCTCTGAAAGCTTACACTGTTCCTTTGTGACATGATACTCAGAAATCTGGTTTTACATATACTCATATGCACATGAAAGGAAAAAACTCACCCCAGTAGAAACCCAAGAAAGATAACCTTGATTAAACTGTAACTACAGATAGTTACAGATGCTGAGGTATTAGACAGATAGACGTAAGGAGTGGGGCGTAAGTAGAAAGCTTTGTTTCGTAAAGCCAAAGTGGAGGATTGCTGCACTAAACGGTTTAAATATGTGTATAAACTTTACCATTGTTTTTTTTTCTTCTACTATGCTGGCTATTATTCCCAACCATAAAGCAGGTCCTATAACCAAGAAAGATTTCGGCCGAATGCCTTAATGTAGTAATAAAAAGGACCCTGCAATTTGAAAATCTGAGCTCCTTCTGCTTAAAAGTAGAAAGGGTTTTATTTCTTTCATTGTTAAAAGAATAAAATATGTGTGTGGAAATCTGGACTTTTAGGAACTTGAACACTGTGTTTCTCTAGCTGAGGACCTAGAAATAAATTCCAAGTTGAAGAAACCATTTCAGGCAAAACTAGCCACTATAATGATATTTAATTACTTTGAAGAAAAAGAAAACTTAGGTTGGCTGCAGAATTTGAACATGAAGTTATAATATAGAGGGACATAAATCTTATTGCCTTCTGTGACATTTCTGTCTGCCAGACATGTTAAAATCCTGAAATCAAAAATTTATAATCAAAATGTCTCATCAGAGAGTATTTTTTTTAAATATATAAAATTTAAAAGTTAAATCAGATAGCAAAACTACCTGGTTAAAAGATTAAAGAGTATGACCTATAGATATGCTATGGGATGACTTATTAAATGTAGTTAGATGACATAAAAATACCAGAGCTTTTAAAATGTTTGTTTGGTGTGTGTCTGCATTTTGTAGTTCATTTGTTTATTTTTTGTTTTTCTTTTTCAGATAACATGCATACGGGTATGGAGAAAAAAAGGCCCACTCCACATTTTGCCTTTTCATCCCAACTCAATTCCTATACAGGTCTCCCTTCTGACCAGAAAGGCTGACAGCCATTTCTAGCCACTTACTAAGATTGTTAATATCTATAAAGTAACTGTAGCTGTACATATTAATGGTGTGTGGTACAGATTCAAAGCAGATTATCAGAGACATTAGCAGGTCTTAGAAATCACCATGCCAATTTTTAAAATTCATGTAGTTTTGCTTATATATGGCATTTTCTGCTCTATTCACTCATTTTATCCCCACAGCAATTATGTAAAGCAAGATATATCATTCTCGTGCTTTAAATGAAGACACTGAGATGCAGGATTAGACAGAGATATCCAAAATGGTGACTGTGGAGGTGGAAGCTACACTTACCTCCTCCCAGGACCAAACTGGAGTTATAACTAAAACATGGAAAAATCATCCTGAATAACCAACTGAAGACTAGCTGAATGGAAGTATAACCAAGGATTTACAAAAGAAACCACGCTGAGACTAGTAGGAAGGGTGGAGACACAAGAAGGGCTGGCCCCACTCCCATGGGCAGGGGCAGAGATTCTGGAGGGATTCTGAGCTCAGTTGCAAAGGTTCCCCCTGAGAAGTGTGGGGTCTCCACCCTATACTGGGCTCCCCAACCTGGAGCAACAGAGCTAGGAAGAAGCACCCACATAATAACTGGCAGTGAAAATCAACTGGTACTCTGTCTGTCAGAGAGAGACAGGAATTTGCTAGAGACACAGGCACCCTCTTAAAAGATGAATGCACAAAATCTCATTTGCAGCTCCCACCCTGGGCTCCCATGGAAGGAGGGTGAATCAGAGCCAGCTGGAGTCAGGTGAGAAGAAACCAGGGTTTGTGGCTCTGCTTAGAGTGCTGAGGGGCCAGTTACTGGGCGCCCTGTGCTGAGTCACTCTTTCATACCACAGATGCTGTCTTTCTTGGGTAGAGCACTCCCCTCCTTACTGCATCAGCCCTGGCGGGGAATAACAGACTCATCCTCTGGACTCCCTGCCACGTCACCCCAAGGAGCTCTCCCCTGCTGGGAAGTCAGATGCCTGGGCCAGAGTGTTGAAGTCTGGACAGATACAGGGAATGTCAGTGACTGAGTTGCATGCTTCTGAGGCATGGGTCACTCTTCTCACTTTCCTGTGAACCTGATTGGAGCCTCTTCTTATGGGAAATCCTCTAGCCACCATCTTTGGGCTCCATGTGGCCCTACCCTCTCACCTCCTAGAAGCCCTGCCCTGATGAAGTCTAGACAGAATGCAGAACACACTGAGTTGTTTGGACCCAGGGCAGGGGCCACTCCTCCCACGCTCCTTCAAGCCCAACCAGCATCTCTCCTTCACAGGAGATCCACTAGTCCTACCGCTCTGACTCCTGACTGCCCCACCCTGTTGAATCAGGCTCCTGGAAGGATCTTGGACAGGCAGCTGTGTGGCTCTAGGCCAGGGGAAAATTTTCCCTTGCATATCTGACTGTTACAGAGCCCTCACTTTATGCTGCCAAATCTTGGTCTCTTTGGGCCTGATAAACTCTGCTGGCCTCACCCTGACAACTCTCTGAGACCCCATCCTGCCACAAAGATATGCAGGCTCCCAGTGGGTGGCAGTTAGATTTGGTATATCATGAGACATTTGCTGAGTAGCCTCAGACCAAGTACTGGAACTGCATTTGAACCTGCATCAATCTGGTGAATACTACTCACCCCTACCTGGTGACCCACTGAAAATCTACCTCATACTGCCAGAGGCTCTTTCCGTGAGTGAACCTATCAGGAAGCCAGCAGGCTGAGACAGGTGCAGGCAGAACTCTGGGTGCCTTGGGACTTTTGCTGACCTGCCCCTGGACCTGGTGCTGCTAAAAGCCAGCCTTGGTGCACAGCTGGTCTTTCCTGCACACACCCAAGCCCAGCAGAGGCAGCCACAAACTGTGTACCCCTTCATAGCTCCAAACAGGTTGCCCAGGGCCAGTCACAGGCAACATCTGATATTGGCTGCACCATAGTTCCTCCCAAGAGGCTCCAGAACTAACACATCCAACAGCCAGCTTCAGACAACATCAGAGCTGGATACAATTAACTTCACAAGCAGCACATCCAAAAGGAGAGCTTGGCGGGCACCAAACTCTGCTGCGGTGAATACCTCTTCAAGTGGTCAACACCTGCATAGCTACTCACACACTATGGTCAAGGTTGAGCCTCACAGTCACCAGCATGGGGACTGATCTCATGCGCTAATGGGCCAATAGCAATCAAGAATTAGTTACAACAGGAAGGCCCACATAACCTACACAAAGGATGTTCCTGGAGCACCCAGGTCAGGTGATCAAGGAGACTGCAGCATTGGAACCCCCAGGACACCTACTATGTAAGGTCACCCCACGAAGACTGGGAGTCATTGTGAATCTGTCTAGTACATAGAAACAAACAGAAAGAGGCAGCCAAAATGGGGAAACAAACAAACAAAAAAAACCCAGGACCTCAATGAAGAAACAGAAGAACTTTCTCTCTCTCTCTCAAAAAAAAGAGAGATATAAATGAATTAGAAGCAAGCAATTCACCACATACAGAGTTAAAAAAATAATTATAGAAATGCTCAAGGAATTTAGTGAGAACTTCAACAAAAAGATAGCAATCACAGAAAAGAACATAATAACTATAAAAAAAGTCTGAAATGAAGAAAACACTAGAAGGAATAAACTTTAGGAAGAACAAGGCAGAGGGTCAAATCAGTGATTTGGAAGATGAGGTAGCAGAAAACATCCCATCCGAGCAGCAAAATGAAAAAGATAATTTTTAAAAATGAGGGCAATTTAAGAGACTTTGGGGCCAACATGAAGCATAACAACATTCATGTCACAGACTTACCAAAAGAAGAGACAGAACAAGGGGCAGAGAGATTATTTGCAGAAAGTATGTCTGAAAAGTCCCTAATCTGGTGAAAGACAAAGACACAAGTCTTGGAAATGCAGAGCATCCGAACAAGGTGACAAACCCACAGCCAACATCATATCCAATGGGCAAAAGCTAAAAGTATTTCCCGCAAGATCAGGAGTAAGACAGGAAGTAAACTATCAAAAACAACAACAAAATAACCCTCTAAAAGGGAGACCGTGTTTGTCAATGACACATCTGATGAGGTGTCAATATCAAAAACTTATAAAGAACTTACAGAACTCAACACTAAAAAAACAATCCAATTAAAATGGAATAAGGACCTGAATAAACACTTCTCCAAAGAGGACCTACCAATGGCCAATAGACATATGAAAAGATGCTGAATATCACTAATCATCAGAAAAATGAAGATTAAAACCACATCGAGATATCTCCTCCCTGCTGTCAGAATGACTACCATCAATAAATCAACAAACAAGTGCTGGAGAGCATGTGGAGAAAAGGGACCCTAGTGTACTCACTGTTGGTGGGAATGCAGACTGGTGCAGCCACTGTGGAAAACAGTATGGAGTTTCCTCAAAAAACTAATAATGGATTTAGCTTATCACCCAGTGGTCCCACTTCTGAGAATATAGCCAAAGAATTCGGAAAAATATATGCACCCCTATGTTTATTGAAGCATTATTTTCAATAGCCAAGATTTGCAAGCAGCCCAACTGAGTGGGTTTATCCATCAGTAAATGAGTGGATAAAACAGCTACGGTACCTTTACACAATGGAATACTACTTGGCCATAAAAAGGGAGGAAAGCCTGGCTGGTGTATCAGTAGATTGAGCGCCAGCCTGTGAACCAACTGTGAGCCAAAAGATTGCCAATTTGATTCCCAGTCAGGACACGCGCGTGGGTTAGGGGTCAGGTCCCTAGCTGAGGGTGTACGAGAGGCAACTGGTCAATGTATCTCTTGCACATCAATGTTTCGCTCCCTATCTTTCTCCCTCCTTTCCCCTCTCTCTAAAAAGAAATAAATAAAGTCTTGAAAAAAAAGAAGGAAAATTTTATCTTTTGCAACAACATGGATGGACCCAGAAAGCATTATGCTAAGGGAACAGCCAGTCAGAGAAAGACCAGTACCACATGATTTCACTTATATGTGGAATCTAATGAACAAAACGAACAAACAAACACAATAGAAACAGGTTTATAGATACAAAAAACAGACTGACAGATCTCAGAGGGGAGGACTTGTTGCGGAGCTGGGTGAAAGATGGTGGAGGGATTCCACAAAAACAAACAAATAAAACCAAACCTCACAGACACAGACAACCGCGTGGGATTACCAGGGGGAAACGGAGGTGGAGGGCGGTAGAAGAGGAGGAAAGGGGGTAAATGCTGACAGAAAGAGACTCGACTTTAGATGATGAATACACTGTAGGCAGATGTATTAGAGAATTGTACAGCAGAAACCTATATAATTTTGTTAACTAATGTCACCCTAACAAATGCAATACAATTTTTTAAAAAATGAAGGGTTGTGCTGTTAGGCACAGGCTAGGCTTTTAGTCAAGGCTAGGTCATATCCCTGTTTATAAACTTTCAAAGTAACTGAAAAAATTTATCACCATTTACCACAGTCATAATTAATTTAAAATGTCTGTCTGCCTGGACCACAAACTTCCTGAGAGCTGGGATACCATGTTTATCACTGAATCCTGAGCATCTAGCACATGTCTAGAACAGAAGGGGAGCTCAAAAAAGACTTCACTATTGAATGAATGCACGAGTAATATTTTTTTAAAGTCCTACAGAAATTATGGACAAATCCAAGATCTGAACCTCCATCTTCTGCTGGAAACCCCTTATTTTTTCCATTCTATCAATGTGGGGGGAGTGTAGTGTGTCTTCATAGCAGTCTTTTAAGATGTAGAAGCTGGAGGTCTGGATAAAGAAATGGAAGCTGGACTGTGTGGAAAGATACAACGAAAGGATGTTCTGACATAAAGTCACGTGAGATTGCAAATCATCCTTGCGAGGTTTTGGCCCCTGAATTTGGACCTCACCATTCTCTACACATTTAAACTCAACAAAAGTCTTGTCTTCATTCTCAGTGTGAGAAAATAAGTATTTGAAATTTTCTCAAATATGTCCTAAGGATGATCTAATTCAGAAACATGTTTGTATTTCTTAAATATGTATAAGGTTTTCTTAGCCAGGCCAAACGGACTGAGAAAGACTCACACAGGCCAGGAATCTACATTTTTAACTGCTGACATTGCCACCACCACCACCACGACCACTACTGCTGCTACCAGTGCTGCTGCTACCACTAGTATTACTATTACTATTGCTTTCAGTAAAGTGAATATTTCAGCTGTTGTTTAAAACACACCTCGACGCAGTTTGGTTTGGGGTAAACCTTTCTCTTAAATGAGAAATATTATTAAACGAGCAATGTTTCAGAATATCCAGTTCCTTTTTTCTTTCCTTTTCTCTCTGTTTAGATAATGGATTTTTTTCTTTGTATTTAGGAAACAAACTACTTGTAAAATTGTATTTTTCAATTATGGCTTACATTTAATATTATTTTATATTGGTTTTGATGTACAGCATAGTCATTAAAACATCCTATAGAGCGATTCCCCCATATTTCAAGTACCCACCTGACACCACACAGTTATCACAATGTTATTGACTATATTCTCTATGCTGTACTTTACATACACCTTTGACTATTTTGTGACTACCATTTTATACTTATTAATCCTTCCACCTTTTTCACGCAGGTCTCCAAACCTTCTCCTCTCTGGTAATCATCAGTCTGATTTCTGTACCAGTGAGTCTGTTTCAATTTTATTTGTTCACTTATTTTGCTCTTTAGATTCCACATGTAAATAAACTCATATGGTATTTCCCTTTATCTGACTTATTTCACTAAGCATAATACCCTGTACGTCCACCCATGCTATTACAAATGGTAAAGTTTTCATTCTTTTTATGTTTGAGTAATATTCCACGATATATATATGTACCACCACTTTTTTATTCTCTAGTTCATTGGTGGGAACATGGGGTGCTTCGATATCTTCACTATTGTAAGTAATGCCGTGGTGAACATAGGGGTGCATATAGGTATGTCACCGAACAGCAAGAGGGGTCCTGCTGCCCACCGTCACTCTCTAGGCAAAATTCGGGAGGCAAAGGTTTAGTGATAAAAGAAAGGAGTCTTATTCAAAAGCTATACAGTTTTGGAATAACAGCTTTCCACAAACAGTAGTCACTCACAGCTTTAATCACTTAAGCCTATCAATTAAGGCTAAACTCTAACACCTGATTCTCCTATCAGTCACCTGTTTTTAATTATCTTATTTCTATAGGATTGGTTTATAAACAACATAAGATACAAAAGCTACCCAATTTTGGAAGAATGGCAGTCTTCTGCCTCAGAGCCCATCCCCTCTAGAGCACCCAAGGAATAACCCTGCCACCCTCTGCCGGGCCAGCCTGATCCTAGGCTGCATCAGAAGCTCCTTCCCATCCAAAACAGCATCTGTTGGGAAGCACAGGCAGCTGCAGCACGATCATCCAGGCATCCTCGAGGAAGAAGAAGAGCCTGAGAGCCCATCTCTGTCCTTCTTTTATTTTAAATCTTCTGGCCCATAACTCCATGTGCTCCAGAGGTGTTCAGCTTCTCAGCCAATCCCATCCTAGAGTGTTTACCTAGAGTGCTTCCAGGCAACCTCCTCCTACAGCCTTCCTACCTCTCCCCAGTGATCGGATCAGATCTCTCTCTATCATATATTCTTTCAAATTAGTGTTTTGGATTTCCTTGGACATAAACCCAGAAGCAGACTCAGTGGGTCATAGGCAGTTTTATTTTTAATTTTTTGAGGAACCTCCTCACTTTTTTCCACAGTGGCTGCACCAATCTGCCTTCCCAAGTGCACAAGGGGTCCCTTTTCTCCACATCCTTGCCAGCACTGTTGTTTGTTGATTTATTGATGATAGCTATTCTGACAAATGTGAGCTGAAATCTCATTGTGGTTTTAATTTGCATTTCTCTGGTGATTAATGACTTGGAGCAGCTTTTCATATGTCTATTAGCCATCTGTATGTGCTTTTGGAGAAGTGTCTTGAATATTCAATTTCTTGATTCCAGAGTGCAAGGCAGTGCTTTCAGAACTACATCTGTGTTGCTCCCTGAATTCCAAGATTCGCAGAAGTGGGAGAAGAGCAGAGCCAACAAGTGTATTTGTACCAAGATGCAAACTGAACACTCTCTGGATTCGAACTCATCTTTTAATCC
>PVKM010021638.1:0-22401 GCA_004027735.1 Carollia perspicillata | reverse complement strand
CAAAGCACTGGTGATCAGGATGCTCACAGAACTGGTTGATTTTGGTCACAAATTAGATGAAAAAATGAAGCCTATGCTAAGTGAAATAAAAGAAAATGTGCAGGGAACCAATAGTAATGGGAAGGAAACTGGGACTCAAATCAGTGGAGTGGACTAGAAGGAAGAAAGAAACAACTAAGCAGAAAAGAATGAAGAAACAGGAATTCAAACAAATGGGGAGAGGCTTAGGAACCTCCAGGACATGTTTAAACATTTCAACATCCGTATTATAGGGGTACCAGGAGGGGAAGAAGAAGAGCAACAAGTGGAAAACTTATTTGAACAAATAATAAAGGAGAATTTCCCCAATCTGGCAAAGGCAATAGACTTCCAGGAAGTCCAGGAAGCTCAGAGAGTCCCAAAGAAGTTGGACTCAAGGAGGAACACACCAAGGCACATCATAATTGCATTACCCAAGATTAAAATGAAGGAGAGAATCCTAGAAGCAGCAAGAGATAAGGAGACAGTTACCTACAAAGGAGTTCGCATCAGACTGTCAGCTGATTTCTTAAATGAGACCTTGCAGGCAAGAAGGGGCTGGAAAGAAGTATTCCAAGTCGTGAAAGGCAAGGACCTATATCCAAGATTGCTCTATCCAGCAAAGCTTTCATTTAGAATGGAAGGGCAGATAAAGTACTTCTCAGATAAGATCAAGTTCAAGGGGTTCATCATCACCAGGCCTTTATTATATGAAATGTTAAAGGGATTTATCTAAGAAAAAGAAGGTAAAAAACATGTATAGTAAAATGACAGCAAACTCACAATTACTAACAACAACACCTAAAACAAAAACAGAAACAAACTAAGCTAACAACTAGAACAGGAGCAGAACCACAGAAATAGAGATCACGTGGAGGGTTAGCAACAGGGGAGTGAGAGGAGGAGGGGGGGGAAGGTACAGAGAATAAGTAGCATAGATGGTAGGTAGAAAATAGGGGGAGGGTAAGAATAGTATGGGAAATGTAGAACCTAAAGAACCAATGACACATGGACATTAACTAAAGGGGGGCAATGTGGGTGGGAGAGGGTGTGCAGGAGGGAGAGGAATGAAGGGGGAATGGGACAACTATAATAGCATAATCAATAAAATATATTTAAAAAGAAAGAAAGAAAATCCCATTCACAATTGCTTCAAAAAAAATACCTAGGAATAAACCTAACCAAGGATGTAAAGGACTTGTACTTGGAAAATTGCAAGACTCTGAAGAAACAAAGTGAAGAAGATACAAATAAATGGAAGCACATACTGTATTCATGGATAGGAAGGATTAACATCATTAAAATGTCCATACTTCCCAAAGCAATCTATAGATTCAATGCAATCCCTATCAAGATTCCAATGACATATTTCACAGAACTAGAACAAACATTTCAAAATTTTATATGGAACCATAAAAAGTCCTGCATAGTAACAGCAATGCTGAGAAAGAAGAACAAAGTTGGAGGAATCATACTACCTAATGTCAAACTATATCACAAGGCCATAGTAATCAAAACCACATGGTACTTGCATAAAAACAGACACATAGATCAATGGAAAAGAACAGAGAGCACAGAAATAAACGCACACCTGTATAGTTAATTAATATTTGACAGAAGAAGCAAACACATACAATAGGCTAAAGATAGTTTATTTAATAAATGGGAAAATTGGATAGATACATTCAGAGAAATGAAACTAGACTACCTTCTAATACCACACATAAGAATAAATTCACAATGGATCAAAGACTTAAATGTTAGACCTGAAATCATAAAAATCCTAGAAGAAAACATAGGCAGCAAAATCTCGGTCATAGGTCATAGAAATTTCTTATTGGATATACCTCTCTTGGAGAGGGAAACAAAAGAAAAAATAAATGGGACTACATCAAATGAAAAGCTTTTGCACAGAAAGGAAATCATCAACAAAATAAAAAGACAACCCACAGAATGGGAGAACATATTCCCAGATACATGTGACAAAGGGTTAATATCCAAAATTTATATAGTGCTTAGAAAATTCAACATCAAAAAGAAACTCCACCCCAATTAAAAAATGGGTAAAGGACCTGAATAGACGCTTCTGCAAAGAGGATATATGAATGGCCAATAGACATATGAAAAGATGCTCAATGTCACGAATCATCAGAGACATGCAAATTAAATCCACAATGAAATACCATCTCACACCTGTCAGAATGCCCATCATCAAAAAATCAATGAACAACAAGTGCTGAGGAGGATGTGGAGAAGGGGGAATCCTTTTGCACTGTTAGTGGGAATGCAGATTGGTGCAGCTGCTGTGGAAAGTGGTATGGAGATACCTCAAAAAATTAAGACTGGACCTACCTTTTGACCCAGCCATTCCGCTTCTGGGGATATATCCGAGGAAATCCAAAACACTAATTCAAAAGAACATAAGCACCCCTGTGTTCATTGCAGTGTTATCTACAATCACCACGATAGGGAAGCAGCCTGAGTGTCCATCAATAGATGAGTGGATTAAACAACTGTGGGACATTTACACACTGGAATTCTACTTGGCCATAAAAAAGAAGAAAAGAGTACCCTTTGCAACAGTATGGATGGACCTGGAGAACATTATGCTAAGTGAAATGAGCCAGTCAGAGAAAAGCAAGTACCATATGATTTCCTTCATGTGTGGAATGGAATGAACTCACTGAACTAACAAGCAAAACTGAGACAGACTCATAGATGGGGAGATGGAGAGCAGATGACAGCTAGTGGTGGAAAGCTTACAGGGTGGAGGGATTGAGCAAAAAGGAAAAAGGACTCATGGGCATGGACGACAGTGTGGTGATTGCTGGGGGCAGGGGAGTATAACATTAATGGTAATGGAAAAATACAATAAAGATTAAATAAAAAATAAAATAAAATATAAATAAATAAATAAAATGAATATATTCAGCTGATGAGTTGAATGTAAATGTCATCATGACCAAGCCTGAGCCGAGGACTGGCCTTTAGGAGTTACAGTCCTGGGTGATATTGAAGTTCCTTTTAGCTTCTGAAGTCAGCCTCTCTGAAGGCAATACAAGAGTGTTTGAAAAAAAAATATATGGTCCGTTGGTGGTAGGTAGCAGTTCACAATGTTTCTGATTTTCTAGGGAAATTTAATTAAGTGGCTTACCACAGGGAGCTGGACACTGCAGGAAAGACTCAAAGAAATCTGGTGATTAAAGACAGTATTTGATTGCCAACTTATTTTGCTGAGAGGCATCCACATGTAGCAGAGGGCCTGAGGTTTTAATAGCCCCACAAACAACACACATCCCCACAGAAGTACAAGTCCAGCAAGACCAACTTTATGGGTAGGAAGTAATGGCCCTTGCACTTGATGGTTGAACTAGGAAGGAGGGCATTTATTCACAACAATCAGCTCAAAAGGCAGAAAACCTTAAAAGGCCACTCTCACAAGGGAGGAGTGACAACTAGTAGTTTTCAAACCCCATTTGACAATAAAAGTGTTCAATTTTACCCTTCACATTTATTTTTTTTTCCAATGTATTTTTTAAATGTAGAGCATAAACTGTTATAGTAGTAAGGCTTATGTTATCCTTCATATTTTATGAACAGTATTTTTAGATAAATCCTCACTGCAATCTATGGAAATGTATCCCCTTTCTCATGGAGACACTGAGGCACAGACCAGGGAAAGGATCTTCATGAAACCGCATAGCCACAGACCAGTGCGAATCAGATTATTTGTCTGGATTACAATCATGTTGGATTACAATTTCTATGGGTAGACTCCAAATCTGCCTCCACAGAACTAATCCCAGTACTCAGTATGTGAAAGACATTCATTAACCATTTTTTGAGTGAGTGAATAAAAGTGTGAGTAAATATTATAAGGAACTACTGAGATTTGTTTTGCTTTTTAGTCACTTTTGGCAAAAGTCATGAACTTTCAGAACTGTAAACATGGAGATGCCTATGGACATGATCAGCTTCCTATTTTTATTTATTCACTACACATGCACTGAACAACTGCCACATGAAACCCAAGGTGTTTAATACTATGAACATTTTATGAGAATATAGACCTCACTTGTCTATATTTGGAAAATGGTGTTAGTAAGTAAAAGAATTATAATTTTCCTATACGCCTTCCACCTCTTCATCCCACCTCATATGCTGCCTGCTTCCCACATCAGTAAGGCTGGAAAAGGCAAGCATTAGACTGTACAAAGTTAACATTAAGATTTCCTGCTACTCCTCCCAGACTTTCATGACAGTCATATAAACAGGGAAATAATAAAGAGGTATACCAAATTTTCCATCATGACCATGTTTGTGGTAAACTAAATATACCTTACAAAACAAATGCTTTGTTCTACTGACTTCAGTAAAATTGAAGAATTTCATTTTTTTATGGTCATCTTCAGTTAGTAATAGTTCCTAGCACAAAAACTTAAATTAATAGTTCTCAGTCCTGCACATATTCACCAGCAGAGTCTTGAAAACATATAATGCAATTTCCTAACTTCACCCAAATTGCTTTTCCAAAAAAAGAAAGAAAATTAGGAGCAAGTATGTAGTTTTGCTACGTAAGAAGCAGAAAAATGAAGAAGCAGCTGGAAGGGGATGCAGAGTAAAAGGAATACTATTTTTGAGGATGGAACATCTAACACTATGTTATATCTTAATGGAAAAGATCCAGGAGAGAGAAAAGGACAGATACATTAATGATTCAGGAGACAGTGGCAAGTGATTGAGTAGGTAAAAGGGAATGGATTCCCTACACAAGAAGAATGCTGGACTTTTACAGAATCATGAATCTCCATTCACATTAAAGGAAGAGAAGCAGAGTATGGCTGGTTAGTAGATGCCGTGGTGAAAGTATGTAGAAAAGTATGTAGTATTTCCTGAATGATATTGGAGTAAAGGTCATGAAGAAAAGAGTGAAGGAAGAGGGGAGAGATGTATTGGAGGTTTGGGAAGAGAAGCCAAGATGTGAAATTGTTACCTAGAAAAGTAGCACAGTGATTGAAGCAGAAAATTATGGGGGATGCAAACACCACATCAACAAAACAGACAAAGACCTACCCACCCTTATGGCATTGACATTCCTGTGACCAAGAATATAAACAAACATACAAATAATCGTCTTAATATCAGATGAATGCTATGAAGAAAGTTAGATCAGGGTAAGGGCATAATGGGGGCAGGATGCTCTCAATAAGGTGGTCAAGGAAGACTTCTTGATGAGATGACACTTGGAGAAGATCTCGATAAACTGAGGGAATAAGACTGGTGTGAGGAAGGGACTATTGCAAAAGAAGAACCTAAAATCCTAAGTCCGTAGGGAACATGTTTGATGTATTCGAGAAACAAGTGGATGGGTGTGGCTGGAATGGAGTGAGCCAGGAGAAGAGTGAGGGCATGTAAAGGCAGAGAAGAGTCCAAGGGAGAGACTGAGATGGACCTCAGAGAGCCAGTAAGGATTTTGAGTTTATTCTCAAAATCTTTTTGAGAATATTTAGGGAAGTCAACTGGAGGGGGTTAATCAAGAAAGAATAGACTTTAATGGCAAGTATGGAAACAGGAAGACCAATTACCAGATGGTTTCAATAGATCAGAGTAGAGATACTGGTGGCTTCGGAGGGATAGCAGTGCAGTGGTGGGAAGCAGTCAGGTTTGGAATATACTTTGAAGACAGAACATAATAGGATTTGTTGATAGACAAATATACAGACTGAAAGAGAGAGTTAGAGAGGAGGGTCCAACATGACATCAAGTATTTTGGCCTGTGTAAAGAACAAGATAGCAATGACATTTATGGACAAAGAGACCCTCAGGAAAAGGAATCAAGAGTTCGGTTTCAGCATTTCTCTCATAATGTTGCCATTACTAATATATGTGACTCTCATGCCACTGGATGATGAACCATCAAGGTATGAGTTACAAATTCCCCAAAGCCCCAGCACCTCACCCAATTTTTAATACATGGTAGCATGATATTGTGATATAATGAAAAGTGTATATGCTTGTCTTTGTCCTGGTTCCTGGCATAAGAGTTTCTGGGACCCCTGGAATTTCCTGAGTTATAGGGGTGAAAGGAACATCTTTTGTTATTCATCTTTTGTTACTCAGCCATGCCCGGATTAATGCTAACGGATAACTGGTTGCTGGGGGAACCTAATTGGCTTCAGGGTGTGGGCTGGTTGCCAGAAAGACCGAGGCATGGCTGGAGGGTTGGAGCTCTACCCTCTATTGAGTTAATCACTAGTGCCCATCATGCTTCTATAATGGAAACTCCATAAAAATCCTAATAGCCAGGGTTCACAGAGCTTCCGAGTTGGTAAACACACTGAGGAGCTGCGAGGCTGGCGTGTCTACAGAGAGCGAGAAAGCTCCGCACACCGCCATCCCTTACCCCCATAACTTGCTCTAAGTATCTCTTCCATTTGGATGTTCCTGAGTTGTATAATTTATAATAACCAGTAATCATATATAAAGCACTTTCCTGAGTTCTGTGAGCCACTCTAGCAGACTATCAGACCTGAAAAGGAGGGGTCTGTGAGAATCCCCTAATTTTGTAGCCAAGTCAGACAGAGGTGTAACTGGCTGACACTAACTCCACCAGAATTGAATTGAATTGTAGGATGCCCAGTTGGCGTCTGAAGAGTTGAAGAATTAGTCAAAGTGAAAAACGTTCATACATTTGGTGTTAGGAGTGTTGTGAGGAAAAAAACACAGCAGAGGTAGGTAGTTCTTAAAATTCATTCAACAAATCTTGATAATATAGTTTATTGATAAATTAACTGTTTGCCAAGAGTTAATTATTAATATATGTTATCTCTAGATCATGGGATGCAAATGTAACTTTATATCCTGAATGGGAGATATTTTAAAAAACACAACCAAAAGCTTCTTTTTAAAGACTTTTATAATAGGCAAACATCTGGCAAGTTTTATTTTGAAAAAGAGAAAGAGCGTGAAAACCGATACTAGAAATAAAAGCAAAAGTATCTATAGATAAAGATTCTGAAAATCATAACAGAGTACTAGCAATAATTTGTGACAAGAAATTTTAAAGCTTAAATAGATTGGATAATATCTTAGAAAAGTGTAATAAACAAAACTGAGAACAAAGAAGTTTAACGTGATTGAATACAATAGATTTTAAAAACTAATTACAATAACAAAACAAGCTGTATCAGTTTTATAGGTAACTGGTCAGACTTTCAAGAAACAGATGAACTATATCTCATAAATTATTACAGACAATAACAAAGCATCAGAAGGGCTCCTGGGTCACAAACCCTGATATCTAAGGACTTACAAGAAAAGTTTACTCTTAATTATAAAGGGAGACATAAATATGTAAAGCATTAGAAAATGAGTTTCAGTGAGGCATGAAACCTATATCACAGCCAATAAGTTTTGGTTAAAGTTTATTAAGTACACATAGAAAGGCTATGTTAACTCCCATTCATAACTCTAAAAAATAGAAGGTTATTACTAAGAATAACTATAAAACAAATAAAAACTAAAGCAAAACTCATTTTGAATGGTGAATCATAAGAAGCAATGTTTTTTAAAAACAAGAACTAGTAAAAAAGCCCTCTAATTTCATTTTCTTGAATATTGTTCTGAAGGTAATAGGCAATATGAAAAGACAAGGAAACAATGTATAAATAGTCAGACTGGAATAAACCAGCTTGTATTCACAAATGACACAGTTTTCTACATAGAAAAGCAAAAAGAATCCTCATATAAACTCCCAGAAAATGTTCTGAATACTACATCTAGCTATAAAAAGTTATTTGTAAATGTCAACTAAAAATAATTGGAGCATATATACTTTAAAAAATACTATTTTTTAAGTATATTTAACATAGTCTTTTAGTTTTTGGGGGGTTTAAAAAAGATTTTATTTATTATTAGAGAGGGAGAAGAGACGGAGAAAGAGAGAGAGAAACACCAATGTGTGGTTGACTCTCACGTGGCCCCCACTGGGGACCTGTCCTGCAACCCAGGCATGTGCCCTGACTGGGAATCGAACAGGCGACCCTTTGGTTCTCAGCCAGCACTCAATCCACTGAGCTACACCAGCCAGAGATAAAAAAACTATTTCAATAGCAATGAAAAAATGTTAGGACCTAGAAGTAAACTGCAAAATGTCTTTAATATATTTTTAGAGAAACTTATTAAATTTTATTGAAAGACATGTAAGAATACTCAGATGAATTTAAAAATTCTATGTCTATGGGTTGAAAAAATTCTACCTAAAAATGACAATTTTCACACTAATCTTACATTCTATCATAAACCTCATTACCAAAATTCAAACAAGAACTTTCAAAAACCCTAAGCTGATCATAAAATTCAAATAGAAGAATGAATGGCAAAATGGAAGGACAGAGACTTGACTTGGGGTGGTGAACACACATTACCGTGTACAGATGACATGTTGCAGAATTGGGCACCTGAAACCTGTATAATTTTGTTAACCAGAATCACTCCAATAAATTCAATTTAAAAAGAAAGAAAAAGGAAGAAGAAAAGTAATGAAGTGAGATTCAGTTTGCAGCATAAAAGGACTGGATAATATCTTAATGAATTGAGGTAGGAAAAAATTTCTTAAGACAAAAAAAGCAAAAACTATTAATGAGGTGATTAAGAAATGTTATTGCATTTAAATTGAAACCTTTTGTATGACAAAAATATAATAAAAAATCAACTATGGGCTCAGGAGAAGTAATCACAATGTATATAACTAACTATATTAATATTATTTAGAACTTATAAGATATCATATAAATTTATAGACTAAAGAAAATTCAACAGAAAAATAGGCAAAGGATATGAACTGTTGGTTCATAGACAGCAGAGAAGCTGAGTGACAAGCTTATAATAAGACATTCAAATATTGTTTAATAGAATTCAGATTGACAAAATTAATTAAAAATTTAAAATGCAAATTAAAACAATGATATAATTAATTTAGAGCATTAAGATTTGCAAAACTATAGTAAATCTGGTAGCACCTCATGTTGAGAAGGATCTGAGGAAGAGAAATACCTTAACCTTATTTGTAGGATCATTAATTGATACCATAATTAATACCACCACTCTACAGAGTTATTTGACAATACAGGGTAAAATAAAAGATTCATATAATCTATAACCCAGGAATTCCACTGGTAGACTTCTATTCTAAACAACAACAAAAACTGTCTCACATGGGTCCAAAGAGACTTATACAAAAATGTTTATTACAGACATTTTTGGAATTGTCAAAAAGTGAAACAATGAATGCATGAATAAATGGAACAACAAATCTTTCTCTTTCTCTAAGATCAATAAATTTAAAAAAATTTTAAAAAGTGAAAACCTAACTTTTTCTCAGTGGTGACAGTAGAAAGATGGATAAACCAAGGAGTATTCACGTAACCACCACCATCATCATAATAATAATAATACCTATGTGTTATGGTCTGAATTGTATCCCCCACGCACCCAAGTTCACATGTTGAAGCCCTGACCCACAAAACCACAGAATGTGACTGTATTTGAAAAAAAAAGCCTTTAAAAAGATGGTTAAGTAAAATGAGGCCGTTAGGTTAGACCCTAATCTAATCTGACTGGCGTTCCTGTAAGAGGAGAGGAAATTTGGACACACAGGGAGACAACAGGGATACATGTGCACAGATTAAAGAACCCGCTGAGAACACAGTGAGAAGACAGCCTGTACCTCAGAAGAAACAAAACCTGCAGCCACCTTGATCTTGGACTTTCAGTCTCCATAATTGTGAGAAAATAAATTTCTGCTGGTTAAGACACCAGTCCGTGGCATTTTGTATGGCAGCTCTAGCAAACTAACATACCATGCTAATCACTATAATTGCATCGTCTCCTTAATCTTCACAACTCAACGATGTTGGTATTATTCTCATATTCCATGTGAGAAAATCCAGACTCAAAGATATTATGTAAATTGCCCACGCTCACGTGTTCAGTTAATAGTAGATTCAGATTTTAAACCCAGAAAATGTGATGACAGAGTTCAGTTCCTAACATCACATTAAATCACTTAAAATGAATAAGCCAGATGAAAATGTATCATCAGAAATAAATGCCTAAAATGTCATGTTGAATGTAAAAAGGATACTTCCAATATGATATCATTTATAATAATTTTAAAAATACACAAAATGGAAGTTATGCCTTTGAAAAAGGGGAAGAGTTGAGGTTAGTTATATTTTCTTAAAAGAGCTGGAACAAATAAGGCCCAATGATAATATCTGTTTAAACTTTGTCATAGATAATTAGGTGTCTGCTAAATGATTTTCTATGCATAAAGTGTTAGATCATTTAAAAAATATTTCCTTTTTAAAAAGCATACTGTATTGCTTTACATGTCTTTCTTTGTTATTAAGTTGGACAGTAAATCCTTTGTCATAAAAGGGCAGTTCATTCTGTCTTGAGTATAAACAGTGAAGAGATTTTGTCTTGTGTGTTTGTTTGTTTGTTTGTTTGTTTTGCAATGGGAGTATTAAACAGGGAGTTTTCTTCAACATATGTTGGTTGTTTCACAAAATAGTCTGGATCGCTTTACAAGTCAGGTTGCTGAGTTGATCATACAGCAAAAGACTAAAGGCAATGATTAGAAACAGATGTGACATTTAAAAAACTTCCACTATAAAAAGCAGAAAAGAGGCAAAGAGGAAGCTGGGGCATAGCTGAAGTTACAGTGTACCTCCATTGTGCCCTTGGCACAGAGAAAACTCATCGCCATCCTCCATCCCAAGTATGTAGAGAAAATTGTTTTCTCCATATAGACAAGAAAGAACACTGATTCAGTTGGTCTGAGACATATTTAAGAATCAGACCAGGCTCAGTGATTACAACGTCTTATTGCTTAGTTAGAGGGAAAAAAAGCATTAATATAGGATTTATAGTGTAAAGCTCAACAGAAGTTGAAATACAGAGTCAAAAGAAATAGAGTCTTAAAAAACCAGGGGTACTGACAGAATTTGCCAAGTAGGCTAATTTCTGTCAACTTCTGGAACCGTGATTAAAAACAATAATAATAACAACATTATCTTCCCTTATTATCTAAGAGAAGCATACATAATACCCAGTATTTTAGGGAGATACTTCTCCTCCAAGGGTCTCTCTCATTTTTGCATATCCAAGAAGAGGCACTGATATCTTTTCTTCTGGACTAACTCATTAAGGATATTTACAATAGTGAACTACCTGGGAAAGTAGAGACAATGTCTCCCTTCAGAGCAGGGAATAGGTTCATTTGCTGTCCAGTATGAAAGGTTTCTTAAGCTCTGGACTCCTCAGCTGTGAAGCACACCACTCTCTATACCATGTCCACTAGGTTATGCCACATGCCCCCAAGAGACTTGGAAGTCTCGTCTCAATGAGAACAAAATGGTCACACTACTAGCTGTATTGTGAGTAATAAAGTCCTTTGTCTCTGATCCAGGAGTCTTGTGACTTACGTCAGCGTCCACTAGAGTAACCTGTATTGGCTCGCAGGTGGAGTAAAACCTCAGACCCTGTACAATTCTTAACAAGTGTTACTTCTAAGATTAGTGGTTAAGTATATCAAGTTCAGGTTCATCAAATACATATTGATCACTCCTTATGTGCCAAGCACTGTGCTAAGTCAGTGTTGGACATCTGTTATTTTGTTGAAGACTCACAGGGGATGTTAGAGGAACTGAGGCAGAGCCAGGTTACGGAACCTACCAAAAGTCACACAGTTCATGAGTGACAGCTTCAGGCTACCAGCTCAGCCAATCTGACTGGAGCATCTACTCTTACCAACTTTTCTGCCCACGCAGCAACCCTTTCAAATTGCATCTGTTGCCCCTATTAACAATAAAGAAACTAACATCTGAATTCTTAGCGCTTTCTCAAAGTCACAAAATTCATTTCTGTGAAGTTAGAGTATCAACCCCATCATAAAACCAAAGACAATATTGATTATTAAGTAAAGGAGTTGCTTTCAAGCATTTTGCATGATAATCTTGATTCTTGCTATATAGTCTTCCAGTATTTTCTATTTATTTTGTAATTCTTTTACTGAAAGCAAAAAAGGCACATTTTCACAGGCAGAATCAACTAAAAAATGTTAAACTTAGTGGGCAAAAGTTTGAGGAGAAACAGGATTTACACAATTTTAAATTAATGTCCCCAAGCAACTTATCAACTGCAAAAGAAAGAATAGTAACCTTATGGTTGAGAAACCCAACAGAAATGAACGTAACCCGGGGATGATGGTACAGTGCCAGCAATGAGACAAACTCCTTGACGTGCTGTGCTGAGGACACATCATTTCGTGTTGGTATTCTTGCCAAAATAAAGCATATCTCATTCTCCAATCGTGAGAGAACATCGCACACCCAAATTGAGGGACATTCTACAAAAACAGTTCATCGATATTCCTTAAATGTGTCAGGGTCACAAAGGCCAAGGAGAGACTATAGACCAGAGGAGACAAGGAGGCAAAGGAGACATGACAAGGAACCACAACATGAGATCGTGGAGAAGATCTTGAAACAAAAAAGGAAAAACATTTGTGCTAAACTTGATGAAATTAGGAAAAGGTCTATAGTTTAGTTAGTAATGTTAATTTCTGGTACATGATAATTGTACTACGGTTCCATTTAAAATGTTGGAGAGGCAGAGTGAGGGATATAAGGGAATTCTTTGCATTTCTTTTCAACTTCTCTATATGGCCAATGTTAGTTTGAAATAAAGAGTTTTATAAAATTTTAATTATCATGTCACTTATACAAAACAATGTTTTATGAAAAGTAGTATAGTGGTTAAAATCATGTTCCCTGTATTCAAACTTCAATTCTTCACTTGTTAACTACATTAAATGAGTCAAGTTATACTAATATTTCTGTGCTCCAATTCACTCATCTCATAAGTGATTAACATAATTATCTCTACTTTATAAGATTGTCAGAAAGGTTAAATAAGGGAATCCTTGCTAAAAGCTAAAAACAGAGGTTGAACAGAATAAATACTCAATAAACAGCGTCTGTTTGCTGTTGTCGTTAATATCGGTGGTTCCCCTATGCCAGGCACCCTTGGGTTTTACCTGTCAAAGACGGTCTAATCAAAATCAGCAATCAGCTCTTGGAAGAGAAAAGCAGGCAAGCACAAAGAGCAGAGTTGCTGCCTCACTGTTGGCTGCTCTGAACCAGAGAGGGCCAGCTCAAAGGTCAATAAGGGCCACATGTGGGACACCAGTGAGGGATGTACGTCTGGGCAGGAATGTGGTGACTAAGAGCTGATACATGCCTGTTGTCCCCACGACATTCAGGGCCAAATGCTGCTGCGTATTCCAACTTTTCAAGAAAAGCAAGAATCTTGATTTTTTATAAAACAACACCTCATTTCTAAATGTTGGCAAATAATTCAAAAGTGTAAAGTCCTCTGAGGCCTTTATTACAAAGGCCAAACCAAACTATCAGTGAGCCAGGTACAGCTGGTGGCCTCCATTTTGAACAGCGACTTTTGAACAGGTACAACTGGAGGGATGGTGAGAGAGTAGGGTCTTGAGGTCGAAATACGTTGCTACCATTCACTTTTGCCAATAATAATGTTACCTGCTCACACACACTCACACACACATGCAACAACCTAGTCCTACAGATTGGGCAAATTCAGTTAGACAAAATTAAGTACAATTTTTGATTTCTAAGACTCAAAACTTTTCGTATGCTCAGGTACATCGTGAATCCAGATTACAAGCTCTGCATGTGCCTTTCTTTTTTATCAATTTTATCTGCTACTGGGCCTTTTTCAAAAGAGCCACTCATGGGACAGGCTGCACTTTGGGGACACTAGATTAGATGGTGTCTTATTCTCCTCTCTAACCTGCCACAGCTCTCTGCCATCCTGAACTCAGCATCAAAACCACCTTTCCCTCTTTTCCCCACAGCTCTTGGCACATGGTGGACCCCTGGTTAATTCTTACAGAACTAATTGCCACTGGCAAAGGAATTGGGACTCACAATGCAGCCTGCACTTCAGCTTAGAAAAATAAGAAAGAAAAAGAAAAAGAAAGCCAGATGCCACACGGAACAAACAAATTTGAGCTTGCTGGCTCTTCCAATTGGCTTTGATTATTTACAAAGGAAAAGCCAAACAAAGAAGGAGGTGGAATTTATTCCAGTAAACACATCTTTCAAAGAGAAAGAGCTCAATCTCCTCCAGGAGAGGCGGCCTCACTGCTGCTACAATCAGAAAACATTTGCAAACAACCACTTGGTTAAAGAAAACAACATGTTCAAACAACAGAACTGTGGATTTCCTCTGGGCATTTGGTGTGTGTGTATATGTTTTGGAAGAAGGTCAGGGGGAGATGCACTTGCATACATTTCGTCTTTATGAATGAGGGCATTTAATATCCTGGCACTGGAAAGTGAAAGGCTGACATAAACGGTGTGTTTAAGCAGTAAGGGACTTTACGCCCTGTATTGCCAAACCCTCCTCTATTGGCAGATGAGGAAAGAAGTCCCAGAGAGGATGACTGGCTTTCCTAAGAAATGGTTCCAACACTGTTTCCTTCCTTCCTACTCCCTTCTACCTAATTTTCTTTCCCCAACAGGCTGCCTTTGAAAGCGCAGGAGCACTTGAAGAAATTGTTTACAAGGCCACAACTCTAATAAATAATTCCAGCCATGATAAAACAGACCAACCTGGGAAATGGCAGAAGTCAAACAGAGGAGTAGAGTGTTGGTCAAGGTGCAGAATTAACTTCTAAAGTAACGAAACTGCACATCCAAATCCAAAGAAAATTTAGTCATGCTGCTGGCAGATATTATAAACTACTATAATATTAATACTAAAAACTAACATTTCCTGAGAGTCTCTGTGTGCCAAGCATGGTCCCAAATGCTTCTGTCCTTTGCCTCACTCAGTCCTCACAGCTACACTCTCTGCGGAAGCAGCGGCACCATCACCACTTGAACATATGGGAAAACTGAGGAGGCCTAAATAATTAATGCCCGAGGTTATAGCTGAGAAGTAAAAGTAAACGTGTCAGGATTTGGACCCAGATCTGTTTGGTTCCAAAGCCCTGCAGTGTTCTACTACACCAAAAGGAATGGTGAGCAGCCACTTAACGTCATATTCTGATGTATAAGTTGATTTTTAGGTATCTAAAGAAAATGCTCATTCCTTATTTACAGTGCCCAGCACTTGTCTGTCACTGTGGTGAGTTCTGAGGATGAAGCAATGAATCAGATCCTGCCTGGGCACTCAAGGTGGGATTCATGGAGGGTGAAGGAGACAAGGTAAGCATTGTGATCTGGACCATAGGAGAGTACTGTGGGGCCCATTATACTCAATTGGGGGTTTCTGGAGGGGTGCTTGGAATTGATCACATTGGAGGTGGTCCTTGAAAGAACAAAAGAGTTCTCAGTGGGGAAGCAGGATTACAATGCTATCCTGGACACAACTGCAGGATTAGAGAGCTTCATGGCACATGGCTGGTAGTTGAGAGGTAGAAGAAGATGAACTTAGAAAATCTCTGAGGATCTTGAACTTCAGGCTGAGCAGTTTGAATTTCACATTGTATGTAATGAGGATGGGATGGATTAGATTCAGTTTCAGATATATGGCCACAGAAATAACCAAATGAAACAGAAATTAGCCTGTCAGAAACACAGGTTAAAAGGAGACAATCTTTTCTAGTCAGATCCATGTTAGAATCTCAGCTCTGCTATCCACTAGCTCTGTGACCTTTGATAAGTCACTCACATCTCTGAACCTCGACTTCCTCATTTGTAAAATGGGAATGGTAAGAATATCTAGCTCACAAGACCATTGTGAGGGTTAAAGAAGTGTCTACCAAGTGCTTTCGAAAGTGCCTTACACATGCGAGCTATTATTCACATGGTGGGTCCTGATTTACATAATGTTTGGTTTGTCAGTGGTTTGGGATAATCAATGCCAAGTTCTTTTTTCCTTCTAAATGTGCCCTTGGCTATTATATACAGAGAGCTGGTGGTGTAGTAGAAAAGAACACTGGTTTTAGAGACAGGCAGGCTCAGTTTCTGATTGTGATTCCCCCGCAACCCCACTGTTGGTGGAGTCTAAGTTGAATAAATTTAGGCCCATTATGACCCCTCTCTGAGATTTAGGCTCCTGTTTCAGCATTGTGGGTAGCACGGAGTCGAGAAGCAGCAAATGTAGGTGCCCGTCTCTTCCCTTCTAGACTGTGTATTGCCTGTGATTCTAGCAAGTCACTTAACTTCTCTGGGCCTCAGTTTTCTACTTAAAAAAAAAATGTGAATAAGAATCTGTACTGGGTACTTTATGGGATTATTCTAAAGATCAAATAGCAGATGGGATAACATAGACCAATGCTTTGTAAACTGGATCTCTTTACAAACACATGGGATCATTATTACAAATCCAGTCAATGTCGCTGAGGCAAAAAGGAGTTAATATTTCAAGTGGCCACATGAGCTCCAAGGAAAAATAACAATGAAACTTTCAACTCCTAGCCCAATAATGGTGAAAAACGGTTTACCTTTATGAGCCTATTCATTGCTACCTTGTGAAAACAGGGCTAAATGCTATAAAATGAAGCCAATTAAACCTATACAATTCTGTTTCCTGCCTCCCATCAATTTCACCTCTTCTCCTGCTCTCCCAAATAACAGCCTCTCCTCCCACCCTTCTTCTCATCATGGTGAAGTCTTACATCTGTGAAGATCATAAAATGCAACACACATTGGGAAAAAATCACCCTACTACACACAGAGACACGCATAAACATACACACACACAGAGGACCAGCACACTCCTTCCCAACGGTGTCTTCAAGGAAGGAAATGGCTAATTGGGAAGAGCCAGTTTAATGGACTCTCTGAGCAGCCCTGGCAACGTGGCTGTGACCATTTCTTGAATCCCTTCCACATGCTTTTCACACCAAGACACACAAGCTTAGCCTAGAGTCAGCCCTGAATGGACATTCAGAACCTAAATGCCCTTTAACGAAAGCAAATATCAGAGCATTTGTTCCAAGGGACTGCCAGAGTTGCTGGCTTGAAGGGGACTTCCCTTGGGGTTTTTTTCTGTCACAGGGAGATGGAAGCATCACCCCTTAGAACTTCTATAGGTGTATAATGCCCTGATTGGGAAATATTGTATTTCTGTTTTTATTTTTACTTTTGTTCTTGTATGAACAGTGAGAAAGGGTAAGACCTGAGCTGCGGTGGAAGAAACACTGGACTTAAAGTGAAACCACCAGAATTCAAATACTTATTGTGTTTTAGATTAGCTATGTCATGCTGTATGAGTCACTTCTCACCTGTAATGTGGGGCAACAATGCCCACCTCCCAGGATGGTTGAGCTGTTCAATAGAAATCTGGCAATAAAAGAGGCTTTTATATTTTCAGTGTTGAATAAATGTGACTTGTCATCACTCCAAAGGGTAATGAATTAAAGTCAGGAGACACAGGGCCTGGATCCTGGCCCTGCCCCTTAATAGCTGGGTGACCTTGAGAGATGATTTACCTCTTGGAGGCTCGTTTTCCTCACACTATCCAAGAAATGCTCACAAAAGCCTTCCTTATGTGGCAGGTCCTGTGAATCATGCTATAAACTGTTAGTCAAACAGAAGGGATAAACATTATATTATGGACTAAATACTAATGGTTAATTATGTGAATTACACAATTTCATCATTTCCATGTGGTATCTGCCCATCTGCCCTTATGATCAACAATTCTAGGCTATGTTATTCTCTTCCATATTAATCTTGTGTTCCAACGTATACTTCCCCAGGTTTTAAATAGTAAATATTTTTAATTTCTACTTTTCTATCTTAGTATTGCCATATTGAGCAAGATGCTACAAATAGTTTGTAGAATAAAATGTGATGATGATACGTACAGCAAATAATAGCAGAGGAAAGTGTTCCAGGATTAAAATTCACTGACTTTGAATTCACTGACTTACTCAGTGTTTCTGAGTAAATCTGATCTCATTCTCTGGTTACCCAACCTCAAACCTATCCTAACGTGAAGACTAAAATAGAGATGCTTGCTTTTATAAGATTAGATAAGGTTAGAAAAAATGAGAAAAAAAGAAAAAGAAAGATATTATTTTGACAAGGTTACTCTAATTCATGCTTATCGTAAAGAACAATATTAGCAATTTTCCTGATAACTAGTTTCAAAAATGGGAGGAGAGCTTGGAAATCAGAGTGTTCTCTTTCGAATTCTGTGGGAACTGATGGCAACTCCCACCAGGAAAGGAGAGAACGACTGGCCAAAGGCACCTAGTTTTGTGAAACACCCAGTATGCATCAGATACTATGTTAAGTGTCTTACAACTACTAACACATTTAAATCCTCATAAAGGAGGATTTAAATTCTCTGTAAAGGAGATGGTACCATCCCTCTTCACAACTTGCTCAAGCCCACGTGGCTGTGCAATTCAGATCCAAATTTTCTGACCACATTTGCACTATCTTTTCACTCCACCATACTTAATTCCCTCTGTACTCCTTCCTAACTTTGCTGGGTTTAACACCACTGCCCTTGACAACATGCTTTGCCATGGTGCTAGGATGCCCCTGAAACAGAGGCATGTCTACTGGGGACACACATCCCACATTCTCATCCCTTTCCATCTGCCTCCTGGCCCATGGTTGTTCCACAGCAGCCACATAAAGGACAGAGCAGACTTAATAAAGCATCAGCCTGAGTCTCGCTGTATGCTCTATCCAGGGTGAAGAGGAGAAAGCTTCTAGTTGTGCTTAGAAGGAAGTGTTTTGCATTTTAGGAGCTTGTATTATGTAAGACAACTCTGACTGGTATCATGAGTTCTGTGATAAACGTATTAGTTGTCATAAACATATTAGTTGAAGCCCAGGCTGTACAGCGCCATTGTACAGTACCACTTCCTATGATGATTTAAATGTTCTATATCTGTGCTGTCTGATGTGGTAATCACTAGCCACATGTGGCTATAGAGTGCTTGAAATGTGGCTTGTGCTACTGAGCAACTCGGTTTTTAATTTTATTTAGAACTAACTAATTTAAATTTAAATGGCCACATATAGCTAATGGCCACATGTAGCTATAGTGGCTATGGGATTAGCTGTGTGACCTTGAACAAGTTCTTTCACTTCCCTGAGCCTGAGATCACTCATCTGTTCATGATCCTGCCACCTCACAACCGAGTTAGATTGACAAAGTGAGAGAAGAACCACATGAGTGCATAATGCAAAACCTTGACTTAATAAGTACTCAAGAGACTTTAGTCGAATCTGAAAATGTGAATCTCAGAACAGTCCAAGAAAAATGCATGTTAAAAGTATAAGCCTGGATATTTCTCCAGAATTGATTCCTTATGATTGCTTTATTCATCTAAACCTCATTTGCCTGCCAAGAATGACCTTTGAGAAAACAAGGGCTGAAGACAGCCTTGCTTGCTTTAGGACTGTGAATATAATCTCTCCCCTTGACTTCCCTGCTTCCCCCTGGAGCTCTAACATGTCATTTTCTCCTGGTGGTAATAACGAGAGTATCTGAAAGCAAGGCAAAGTGCTATGCATCTGATGCAGCCAAAGTGCTTGAGAGTTTCACCAAAAATTTATTTTCATCTTCTCCATCTTTTAAACACGTTGTTTTCAGGAAAATTTGCTCATCTGGTTCTGATTCATTTGCACTTAACTCATCAGAGGGCGGTGTTGTAATACCAGATTGGCTTGCAGAAAGTTCCAATTCACATATCTCCTAGCTTCTTTCCTTAAAGATGGAGGAGTGGGTTTAGTCAGCAGATGGACAAAGCACACTCAAGATGAAACAGAGGGCACGAGATGTCAGTTCCAGCTCTGCTACAAACTCTCTGGATATCCTAAGCATGTCCCTAATTTCTGGGTATAGGCCTTTGCTTCTGGGAAATGAGGTTTTCAAATGAGTGGCAACTGAGTTTCATGTAAATTGACTAACACTAGTTCTCTAACATGGAGAAGCCCAGTATTTTCACAAAGGGATGTGTGTCACTAAGACCTCAGGCAAAATTGTACAGTTTGATGAAAGAAGTCTAAAAGATGTTCTGCAATGACAAAAAAAAAAGGAAATGTGGTTACCAGAAATTCATGTGAGTTCAGGAAAATTAATTAATCCTATATCAGGCCTGAAGTTTGAATCGCTATACATTAATTAGACAAGGTCCTCTAACATGGTCTGATGGATGAACCATGGCAATGAGAACTGGAGAGTAGTATGGTTTAAATGCAAATCCAGAGTTTCTATGTAGTATAGGTGGCAATCACAGACCTGCTCCTTTTGCCCTAAACTATGTTGTCCAGCAATGGTTACAAGACTTTCTATGACTGTTATCAATGTAAGGCCAGGATGCTATGGGGTAGATTATTGGATTGAGTTGGTGACCAGCTGGCTTTTTTTGATTCAAGAGCCAATGCCTATAATTGCATAAGATGAACTGCAAGTGTCCTTAAGTAGCCATCTCAGCCAGTGTTTCTGTGATTTCACCGTTCTTCCATCTGGGGGAGTTACCTACAAAACCGTCTGAGTACCCACAGAACCATTGTTGAGATGATTTAATCAAAGCCATTGGTTTCAATAATCTCCCCCGTGATAACAACTACCAAATAATATTACCAGACTATATTTCTTTCTGACTTTCTGTCTCATATACACAATAGTTTTCTTAACATCTTCACTTGGATGTCTTTCAGGGATCTCCAATGAAATATGTCCAAAATAAAACTTAACATTTTCCTCCCATGACTTCTCCCCATCCAGTATTCTCCACCTCAGCAAAGAACAATGCCACCAGCAGATCAGGAGACACCGGACCAAGGGACACAGTTCAGCCACTGTCTTTCAACTTCTGCTCAACTCTCTTTGTGAACCCTGAGGATTAGAGCATTTTGAGCTAAATGGAATCTAGATCTGTCTTCTCTCATTCACTGGGCCTAGCATGAGTGAAGACATTATCTCCCATGTGCTTAGAGTTATTGATTCAACTTCTTCTAGACTAGGCAGTTTTCCATTAGACTGTGAAGCCTGGAGAAAGGAGGGAGCACATTCTGATTATTCTGTTTCTATAACACAAAGTAGGTAAGAGTAAGTGAAAGTTAAAGACTCCATTCTCTACATCCTCTGAAATTTCTCAATACCTTCATTCCAGCGTTATCACAGGAGCTATAATTATCTGTACTATTCTTCACTAGACTGCAAGCTTTGTCTTAGTTGTTCCTCTGTGCTATCTTAGCACTAAACTCATAGCCAGACGTGCAGGAAGTGTTGAGATAAAATGTAACAAATGAAAAAGGTGATTAAATAAATTAATGAATAATGAATAAAGAAGTAAAGAAACTGATGAGGCATTCAGTCTACCCAGAAGCTCTGTCAAGCCCTGAATGCGCTGCATCCAACAAAGATCTAATCACATATACCTTCCTTCACCTCTCAGCCCAGGTAGGTCTCAGGAAGAAAGCTTCAGGAAGAGTTTAATATTCTGTGGAAATTTCTCACCAGAAACCAACACCCCATATGACTTTCACGATTATCTTTCTCTCCTCTCTCTTGCTTTGAAGTCATTTGTAGTGTCTTTTCCTCCTTTCAGCTTACCCATTAATTCGATAACGACTTCAAACACTAAGCGTGGCTATTCAGGACACTGTGAAAATGTGTTTTTCCCATCAGTGTTGATGAAATAGTTTCCACTGTCTGTTTCCCTTGCAGATAGCAATCAAAGTCCGGCACTACAATTTTTTTTTCTAGTTCAAACTCTTGTCTGATATAGAATCTAAAGCTTGTCCTTGGAAAGCGACACCCAAGAGAATTTAATCACAAGTGCTCTTTGCTTGGCCCAATTCATTGCTGTTATTTGAAGTGATCTGTTTCTGGGAGCTGATTTCCCTATTCCTCCCTTTTGGTCTTCCCAGAAGGCCAAAATAAAAGGCCTTTAAGTAATGTATTTATTTCCTTTAGACCTCCACTGAGATCTCTAAGAACTAACACTATCCTATAAATCTGTCATCTTTTTACTGCATCCTCTGTCTATAGTCCCCTAAGCTCTAACTGCCTCATTCCCTGAGCTCTTCACTCCCTCAGATTGACTGACTTGACATCACCAGGTCAATATCTACCACTTACTATCCACACCAGGCCCTATCACGTACTAGTTACATGACCTTGGACTGCTCTTTCCCCTCCTACCTTCAGTGTTTCCACTAATAAAACAGGAGTACTCACCTGTGTCACACTGAATAGAGGTGAGGTTAAATCATGCACTATACCAGATACTATGTGGAATTAGTCCTGAAATGGTTGGAGGACCATAGATTCTCCTCCTCTCTGTCAGTCTCTTTCTCCTTTGAC